>VMDO01009897.1:0-74466 GCA_007922755.1 Pedetes capensis | reverse complement strand
TTCCCTCTCTGTAAACAGGGATAACGATACCACTCCCTCACGAGGCAGCCGGAAGGATTAAGCGGAAGTGCGCAGTGTAAGGAGTCAGGACAGCACGGCAGTTAGCATGAGAGGCTAACTGCATGGTCTCCATTTAGTTGCTGGGTGACCTTAGGCAGTTCGTGCAACCTCTCTGTGCTTCCTTCCGTTTTCTGTAAAATGGAAATAATCATCCCATTTCGTCTTGCAGTGAGGCTTAAATGAGGGAACACATGTGAAACTCTTAAAACAGGACACGGCGCACAGAAGTTCCAAAAGTTGCTGCAATGGACTGAACTATGTCCTCTGCCACTTCAGCCAATAATGTTGAAGCCCAGCCCCTAAGGTGGCTGTATTTGAAAATAAGGCTTTCAGGAGATTAAGGTTCAATGAGATCGTGAGAGCGAAGGAAGAGAGATCTCTCTTTCCAGCTGCACACACTGAGGAAAGGCCGTGCCAGCGCACAGGGAGAAGGTGCCCATCTGCAAGCCAGGGAGCACGGCCTCACCAAACCTGACCACACTGGCACCCCGATCTTCAACTTCCAGCCTCCAGAACTGGGAAAAAATTAAATTCCTATCACTGAAGGCCCCCCAGGCCAGGGCTGTTCTGGCGGCCTGTGGATGAATACAGGGCACGAGAATTCTGTTTTGCTTAGCGCCTCGCATGTGGCAGGTACCCAGTAGCTGGTGGCTGCTATAATAACAGGGGACAGGAAGCCAGCATCCTGGTGAGCACAATGCAATTTCCTTGCCCTGCAGGCTGGGAGACAGAGGTCCTGTTGCAGAGTCAGGGTGTGGCCTCTAGGACTTGCAGGATTATAGACTTCCGGACTGCAAGCCAGCCACAAACAAACAACTTGGATCAAGGACTTTCAGGGCTGGCTCGCACGAGTCAGCAGCCGACTATTGTAAGGCAGAGCCAGGGCCGCTGGCCATGGGTTCCATGGGAGACAAAGCTCCTACTTCTCCCCTGGAGGCCTAATTTCCAGCCCCAGAGCTTTCCAGCCTCAGAGCTATCCAGTCTCAGACCGGGCGGTCCAAGCCAGGGAGAGGCTGGGCCCTACTGGCCCTGCCCCAGCAGTCTGACTTGTCCAGGTAGGCAGAGTGGATGGCCGCAGGCTGTGGCCTGCTGTCCTCTCCTCCTGTGAGGGTAGCAGAAGACGTACAAAGCATATCACAGAGTTATCTGCTTGGACTTGCCCCATAAGCCTGGATGTCCCAGAGGGCAAGGGCCATGGAACTCCAAAGCCAGAACAGAGTCTGGCTGCCAGGTATTTACTGAGAGCGCCACAGTGCCTGCAAAGTACCTGCCACCCACTGCGTGGTACATAACAAGTGCTTGTTGTTGTTAGACGCTGTCGAGTCAGTATCCAACTCATAGCGACCCTGCGTACAACAGGCAAAACAGTATTGTCAGTACTTCTCTGCTGTTCATAGGGTTTTCAGTGGTGGATTGATTTTTGGGAGTGGGTTGCCAGGTCCTTCTCCCAAATAAGTGCTTGTTTGTTGTTGTTGTTAGGTGCCGTCGAGTCGGTATCCAACTCATAGCGACCCTCTGAACCACAGGGGAAACACTATTGTCAGTGCTTCTCTGCTGTTCATAGGGTTTTCAATGGCAGATTGACTTTTGGGAGGGGGTTGCCAGGTCCTTCTCCCAAGCCTACAGCTTCTGGTGTTCCCAGGCGGTCTCCTATCCAGGTACTAACCAGGCCCGACCCTGCTTAGCTTCCGAGATCTGACGGGATCGGATGCCACAGGGCTATGGCTGCAGGCAGAAATAAGTGCTTAATGTAGGCTAATTCTCTCTGCGTGACCCTCTGAATGCAACAGGCCCAGGTCCCCAGGGACTTTGGCCCCTGGGACCTTTCTAGAACATTGCTTGTGGTCCAAATAGGGGCAACTGTAAAAAGCTGGGCACAGTAGAAACCATGTGGCTAAAATATACTACAGTTCACGTGAACATTTACTGAGCACCTACTATGTGTGAAACAGTGCGCAGACCCTGACCTTGCCTACATTGTCACATTTACTACTCAGATCCCAGAGGGCAAGTGCCAGTCCCCTCACTGTATAGATGAGGAACAGCGGGTCAGGGAGGGAAAGCAGCCAGCCCAGGGCCACAGTGCTATCGAGAAGTAGAACTGAGATCCAAATCCAGGAACTCTGGACTCCAGCGCTGGCCCCCAGCCCTTCCCTGACAACACAGAAGACCTACCATCGGTCTGGCCTGGGGTCATCCATTGACCCCTCCATGCTGGCTGCTTCCCAGCTAGCCCCAGGGAACAGCTTCTTCCCGCTTCCCTAGCCCCTGCCCTGGTATTCCTTCCCAGCTCCGTCCACCCCTAAGGAACAGGTCAGAGGCTCCCGTGGGCCCCCGGCCATGGGGAAGCCAAAACCAGGGCCGAGCTGAAAGGTAATCGGGAAGGGTGCTGAGATGGGTGCCCAGAATTCCTCTGGGCACTGTGTCTCCTCAGCTTGCTCTGACCTCCTGGGAACTTCTGCCTGTACTGTCCTCCCCCTCCCCTGCCTTCGCGCACACCTAGAGGAGCGGCCTCTGCCCAGCTTGGTTTTTAGCCCTGCTCTGAGTCTGGGTGGGAGAGGAGGAGGAAGGGACTTGTGGTTTCCAGGGGCGACTTTGTAAATACATCTGCGGCCACAAAGGGCTTTCCCTGGACAGGAAGCCAGGCCTGTTCCTGAGCCAGAAGGCAGCACTCAGGGGAAGCTGGGGACCTTCCCTACGCAGGGCTCAGTGACAGCCCGGCCACAGGGGATGTCCCAGAGTTGAGGACCAGGGCGGGCCAGCCCCAGTGGGAAGCCTTGCCCTGGGAAAGCCCAGCTCTGTGCAGAATGCACAGGGCAGAGAACATTCGGACCACAGGGCAAGGAGCCGTCGGGTCCCCAGCCCTGGCACCACCCCAGGAGGTGACCCAGCCAGAGCCACATCTCTGAGGACGTGGGGAAGCAGCGGCTGGTCCTGGGGGACCTCTTCACCACTCGTGCCAAACCTAAGGCTCGAAGGAAACGCCAAGATGAGCCCTCCTTCCTTGCAGGTGTCTGTCTCATGCCATAGAGCAAGAGATGCCCCTCCCCTGGTTTCCTAGTCCTGGCTCAGCATCGGAGCAGCATTCTGATAAACCGGCCTGGGCAGGGCAGTAGCTGTGGCCCCATGCAGCCCCACACCACCTCCTGGGGTTCTCAATCACCCAAGGAAATCGGCTCCACCCAGCCCCTCCCCGGGAAGTTGGCTGCTTCTGCGACTTAGGTTCCCTCTCCTTCGCTGCGGCCACACTGGTGCTCCTGGGCACTGGTCTCCAGGGCCCAGGGAACTGAATCTCCTTCGGTAACTGCAGCCCTGTGTCCCTTCACTCAGCCCTATGCAGAACTAGGAGAGAAACCGGGCTAGTGGTGGGATGATTCTGGGTGGTAAGGGGCACCCAGGTTGAACCCAAGACCTCCTGAACCCAAGGCCTGCACTGGTTCACCAGACCAGGAGGTGGCTCTCTGGGTGGACGCACTGCCCTCCCAGGCCCTTCACCTGTGTGTCCAAACAGGTATCTCCATATGGGGCCCCAGGGTCTGGAGAAGACCACCCCTCCAGCTTCCAGGGTCCTGGACAGCCCAGAGCCAGCTCCTGCCCAAGTGCAGTGTGGCCGTGACCCCCGTCAAGCCAGCTGGCTGAGCGCGGCTGGGTTCCCCACGGAGCTGCCAGCAGGTGCACTGACGGGCCCGGGATGCCCAGGATGCAACAGAGCAGGCCGAGACACCAACCGCCTCAGCTTTCTGGTCAGCAGAGGGGGGCCAGGGGAGACTGATGGTCAGGGCTGGCCTTCTCTGTGACCTCGGTCAGGGGACAGATTCTGTTTCTGCGAAGAAAGGCTGGGGATGCTGGCTGAGATAGTAATTCCTAACCCCCTGGGTCCCAGGGATCATCCACTGAAGGGCAAAAATGCAGATTCTCAGGCCTTGCCCTGGTCCCTGGAATGTCCAGGGTCAGAGTCAGGCCTTGAGTTTCGGGAAGAGCCAGGTGGCTGTGATGCTTATGTCCCAGAGACTGTCCAGTCTACACCCCCCTGGGAAGCCCATGACTCCCACAGAGCCTGCATCCTCAGGATGAGGCGCGGCGGCAGCATCTCAGCTGGGGACTTGGGTGCAGGCGTATCCCCACAATGATGCGGCAAGGGCAGGACAGCCTCGGTCCCCCCAGAGTCCTTCCCAAACCATGCACTCAGTAAGCCCGATGCTAAGTATGGAATTCTTTTCAGAAAAATGTCAAATTCTAGATTTGCCAGTTCTGGAATTCTGTAGCCTCTCAGGATGGTTGTTGTTGTTGTTAGGTGCCATCAAGTCGGTATCCGACTCATAGCAACCCTGTGTACAACCTGCCAACACACTAATGTCAGTGTTTCTTTGCTGTTCATATGGTTTTCAATGACAGATTGATTTTTGGGAGTGGGTTGCCAGGCCCTTCTCCCAAACCTACAGCACCTGGTGTTCCCAGGCAGTCTCCCATCCAAGTACTAATCAGGCCCGACCCTGCTTAGCTTCCAAGATCTGATGGGATTGGATGCCACAGGGCTATGGCTGCAGTCTCTCAGGATGGCAGAGACCACAAAAGAACCTGCACTAATGGGGTCCCCACAGCTCAGGCCTGTGCCTCCCACCTAGGAGAGTAAAGACTTCACAGAAGTCCTGGGTACAGTGGAGGCTGGCAGGGTAGTCCTGGGATCCTCCAATGGGATCATCTGAGTTCATGTTTTTAGCAGATTTCCACTAAGCACCTACCATATGCAGGCACAGGTGCTGGAGAAATGGCAGAACATGAAATAGACAAAGATGCCTGCTCCTGTGCAGTCGACATTTTAGTGGTGGTGGTGGGGAGACAAGCAAGATAAGAAAAATATAAAGTATTTAAAATAAGATGGTCTGGAAAGGCCACACAGATATGGTGACATTTAAGCAGAGCCTTGAAGAACCTGAGAGAGGGAGACATGTAGATAATGGGGCAGTGCAAAGGTCCTGAGGTAGGAACACACCAGATGTCATCTAGGAATGGCAGCCAGGAGGCCAGTGTGGCTGGAGCAGAGGACATGACAAGGAGAGGAGTAGTTGAGGTCAGCAAGGATCTGGTCATTGGGTCTACACTGGGTCTGTAGTTCAGGCTCTAAGTGAGAGGGGAGGATGCTGGAGGGCTGGGGGCAGCCTCATGTCTGATCCAGCTTATTTATGGGGAGAAGATGTGTTTAGATGTGTGAGGTGTAACGGCATAGAGATCCGTTGTGGCCTTAGAATACCCTGTCCCAGCAAGTAAGCAACACATGGGCAAAATGACCAATTCCCAAGGGACAAGGGTGAAGAGTCCAAGACTGTCCCTAAAGATGACACGGGCGGCTGCTTTTCCCTATTTCAAAGACAGACCAGCACCCAGAACACTTCAGGGCAGACACGAGGGGCCGCCGGTGCTTCCCTTTGCCAGCTGGCCTCTCTCCGGCACCCAGGCTCAGCCACATTCAGCAACTATCTGCATTACCTGTGATACCGATGTTTATCGAGCGCCTCTGAAGCACCCTGGTGACCTCATGGAGGCGGCAGAGAGCCAGGCCTCTCTCTGCTGCAGTCCTGGGCTCACTCCCGAGGGCACTCACAGAAGCCCGGCTTGAGAGCCAGTACCCCTGACTTACCAGGCATGGAGAAGGGGGACAGGAGGATAGTCTCCACCACCTCTGGCTCTGGGGGCGGCGGCTGTGGCGGCGGCTGCGGCTCCTGGTCCTGCTGAGGGTCTTCGGGATTTTCCACGGGAACATTCCCATTTTCCATGTTCTCGTGTCTCCCGTTCTGAAGCGGCTTGGTGCTCACACTGTTGGCTGAGTTGATCAGTCTCTGCCGCTGTGTGGACAGGAGGCAAGAGAGACACAAGGGCGGTGACACAGCGTAACGTGACTGCCTGGTTCCTTCCGTGTACCCAGCTTCGGAGAGGTTTCTAGAACAACATGCCTCTGTTGCGTCCCATCCTTGTCAACACTGGGGCCCTGTCTGTCCTTTGAATTTTAGCCTTCCTGGTGGATATGGGCTAGCTAGCACCGAATGGCAGTGTTAGTCTGCATTCCCTGACAAGTGGCGATGCCAAGTATCTTACTGGGTTGCCAGCTGTTGGATCACCTCTCCAAGTCCGTCTCTGTGTCTAATGAGAGGGTTCTCCAAGGCAAACACCCTTGACCAAATCTATCCTCTCCCTGCCCTCCACCTTGCTGTGGCTCCTGGCAAAGGTGGCCTCCACTCCACACGGCCCAGGCTGATCTTCCTCACTAAGGAGTGGGCGTCTATGAACCTGGGCACCAACAGAGGTTCCATTACAAGAAATCAAGGGGCTTCACATTCCCAAGAACCTAACTGTCTCTGCTCGGCTCCATTTTATCTGGCTCCCAGTAAATACTTCTGGATCCGCTTGCAGCCTGCAGGTCATGGTCACCACATGGTGGAAGCATGAGGTCCTCCCAACTGCATCAGCCCGAGGCCATGGACCATGGATGTGCCCCCAAGGGAATGCTCTATGACTGTGTGTCCAATGCCTATTGGGGGTTGAGGGAGGTGTTTCCACTTACAGTAGAAGCATGTTATTGCTCTGGGGAAAAAGAAGAAGAATAAGAGGAAGAGAAAGAGGAGGAAGGAGGAGGAGAAAGAGGGAGGAAGAGGAGGAGGAGGAGGAGGAGAGAGGAGGAGGAGGAGAAGACGATGAAGGAGGAGAAAGAGGAGGAGAAGGAGGAGAAGGAGAAGGAGGAGGAGGAGGAGAAGGAGAAGGAGGAAGAGAAGGAGAAGGAAAAGGAGGAGGAGGAGGAGGAGAAGGAGAGGAGGAAGAGAAGGAGAAGGAAAAGGAGGAGGAGGAGGAGGAAAGGGAGGAGGAAGAGGAGGAGGAGGAGGGCCCTTGACCACTGACCTGCCTCCATGCTGGTTTTGGACAAAGACTCCTAAAGCAAGAAGTATAGGGAGGGGGGATGTTTATCAAGTGTTTTCTACAAATGTCCCACAGCACCTAGCCCACCAACAAACAGCAAAGAAACCTATGCTGAGACTCAGACCCAGAAACGCAGACATCATGTTTTCTGCTCAAGGGAAGTTAAAGGAAAGGCCACCCTTGAAGTCCAAGAAGACTAGCTGTGCAGAGACAGAAGAGATCGGGCATCACACTTAAGTGCAGCAAGGGCGAGGAGCAAGTGCTCAGAGGGCATTGCCATTCCCCAGTGCCTGGGAACCTTCAAAGGTTGCTCTGTCCATAGACAACACATGTGGATTCATCTTTTTTTTTTCCTTCTTCACTCTAAATAACATTCTAAGGAAATGATCTATACTCCAGACTGCCCATTCTGCACTTAGTTCTATCCTATTGTTGTTAGGTGTCATCAAGTCCAACTCATAGTGACCCTATTTACAACAGAATGAAACACTCTGACACTGTGCCATGCCCGGCACTGTGTCAGTGCTTCCCTGCTATTCATAGGGTTTTCAATGGCAGATTGTTTCAGGATTGTTTCAGGAGTGGGCTGCCAGGTCCTTCTCCCATTTGTGCGGTGCTGGGGATTGAACCCAGGGCCTCAGAGAGTGCAGATCAGTGCTCTACCAACTGAGCCCAACCCCAGCCCACAGTTCTATTCTGGTGCCAGAGAAAATAGTGCAGCACCTCAGGCATGCTGTTCGACCACTGCCAGCTTTAACCCCCCGCCCGAAGGGTAGCTTGATGCCTGTGGGTGATTCGGGGCTCTGAGGACCCTAGGGCTTCCTTCCTTACACAGGCACGGTGGGAAACAACACTGGGAAAAGTCTCAGCGAGGCGGGGCCGCCTAGCAGCACCAGAGCCATGCAGGGCACTCGCCTTCCTCTTCCGGCGGACTCACCTCATTAATGATGATCCTGCTAGCCATCCGCAGCCGGGTCCTGGGCCCAAACTTGTTGGTGATCATGACGCGCAAGCCGGCCTCGGGGAAGGTGAACTTGGGCGGGCTGGAGCTCAGGATCTCGTCCACCATCACCACAGGCGTCTTGCCGTACTGAGGCTTCTCCTTCACTATGGGGCACACCGCCATGATCAGTGCGGACCTCTCTGACCACACCACCCAAGTACCGGGGCCACTGACGTCCCCTCGCCTCGCCAGCTTCCCGGGGCTGTGCTCCTGGCAGCTGGCAGCCACCTGGAGGTCAGAGGGCCTGGCTTTAGCTCCTCTGGTTAGTCACAGTGAGTCAGTGGCTTTGAAACGTCTGCGGCTGGGCATGTTAGACAGAGCCCAGTGGGTCCCCTGCCTTGGGACCGCTCACGGGCAGATGCCACACCTGCACCCTTTCTCTTCTGAGGGCCAGCAAGGGCCTTTCAGTTCCTCGCTCACCTCAGCCATAGATGGGCCCCTGCACGTGTCAGCCAGGACTGGGATGTTGCTCCTGTTGTTGTTAGGTGCCGTCGAGTCATGTCCGACTCATAGCGACCCCCATAGGGTTTTCAATGGCTGTTTCAGGATTGCCTTGGGAGTGGATTGCCAAGTCCTTCTCCCATTTTTGCAGTGCTGGGAATTAAACTCGGGACCTCAGAGACTGCAGCGCAGTGGTCTACAACTGAGCTAAATCCTAGCCCAGGACTGGGATGGGACCTCTTTTGCCCCCATTTCCAGGCATGTGGATGAAACTTAAGTCAACAAGGGTCCCCAGGAATGGAAAATGCTGGAAAGTAACAGATAGCACTGCTCTTAAGCTTCCCTAGCGTTGGAGTGATGGACCCCCAATGCTGTAGGGAACGGTGCTTCTAACTTGTTTTCTACAAGGCAAGTGAGGTCAAGGGTTTGGATCTCAGGCCCTGGACAAGGCAACGGAGACCCAGGGGAGGGACTGTGTGAGGGGCATCGTGTGCTGCTGGCCACGTGCAGTGACTCAGATCAACCCCGACATCCTGGGTCCAGGCCGCTTTCTCTCTGACCCTTCCCCTTGTGAGGCTGAATGAAGCTCCCCGTCTAGGGCCTCTTCTATGTCAGCTTCACGGACCCACTCAGTGCCGACTTCCGGGGGACATGACATTGAACTCCAGGCCCCGCAACAGTCTAGTGACCGCACCGCTCATGAGCACAGCACACAGAAGCAGGCAGCTTGGTCCCCTCTAAAGGGCTGTAAAAAGATACAGCCAGCCCTCGGTGTCAACTACCAGACCCTGTGGCAGCCTTTGCGAATGACAGGGTGGCCAGGGAGTAGGCACAGACAGTAAACTCATGCAAAGAGTTAATGGCACAAAACCAGCACAAACTACGCAGCCACCTCCACCCCCACCCCCACTAACACACACCAAACAGGCAGCAAGGCTCAGCAGACAGGAGGCGTGTGGGTTAGAGAACACAGCTGGGAAGGCCCGGCACCTGTCTGAGGCAAACTGACCTCCACCGAGACAGGCGGCCTGGGCTGGGCTCGTGGGGGGTGGGTGGTTACTTATTGTTGAAAAGCATGTTATTGCTTGGACGAGAGCAGCTTACTTACAATTGAGAGGAGGAGAAGAGTTAAGGAGACAGAGGCCCACAGAGATTGCCAGAGACGAGTAGCGTGCGGTGGACCCTGGGGCAGCGTCCTTGGTGGTGGCGGAGGTGCCAGGGGGTTATTTGAAGGAGGGTGTGTTAGTAGCGGGCTCCTTCCATGGGAGCCTCCATGCTCCTCGGGGACTCCCCCTCAAAGGCAGGGGACACCAGCCAAACACCGCAGGCTCCATCCCTGTCACAGGTATGGCCTGGGGAACGACTGTACTCAGGAGGGGGCCTGCGGAGCCTTGCAAAACAAGGGCCATGGTCCTTGGCTCCCGGGACACCTTGACCTGGTGCCCCCCATCAAGTGATGGCACAGAGTGGCACGTCCCAGCAGCTGCCCAGAAAGTAACTCAGTTGTAGCGGGTTTTGTCCGCAGTTTAGCCCAAGGGCCAATACCACCCCTCCCGTCCCACTCCAAACCCAAGTTGTGCTCTGGGCTAGGGCAGCCTGGAAGGTCCCCTAGGGAGCTGTCTGAGCTGGTAGCCAGGTGGCCCCCGCTGGCAGGCTGTGAGCACCACCTCCTTCTTAAGGGAGAGGGACAGAAGTCACTTGTGCAGAACGTACCCAGGAAGAAACGCCTGCCCTGAATGGGCCCCAGGATGAGGGCTGGAAAGGGCCGAGGCATACAGACGCCTCTGATGTCAGACACCAGCCAGCAGGCCCTCTGAGGGCACCTAATCCCATCCCTGACATTGCAAATGAGTTAAAGTCACCTGGAAGAGGATGTGACTTGCAGAGTCACATGAGGAGTAAGGGCGGAAGACCCCGTAGGTGGCCAGGTCTCTGGCATCTGGAGCTGAAGGCCCCTTATGAG
The DNA here is from genome assembly GCA_007922755.1 of Pedetes capensis. Classification (NCBI taxonomy): domain Eukaryota; kingdom Metazoa; phylum Chordata; class Mammalia; order Rodentia; family Pedetidae; genus Pedetes; species Pedetes capensis. Next base: position 64,090 of record VMDO01009897.1, on the reverse strand, counting down.
GCAGCAAGTGAGCCCAGGGGCACAGGCTTGGACCTGTTTCCCCTCGTCCTTCCCACAAGAACTCATCCAGGCTTTCCTGCTGGTCTGGGTCGGGCAGCTGCCCCCACAGCTGGGTGTCACCTGGCAACTGGCTGTGCTATTAGAAGCAAGAACTTTCCCAAGAAAGCAGCTGGTCAGGCCTAGACAATTCAGAGGACTCCACAGAGCTGACTGGGGTGGGCGCTGGTTCCGGAGACCCAGATCCCCCAGTTCCCAGCAAGAGGAGCCAAAGAGCAGCCCAGGCGATGCAGCTGCTGCCCCCAGGGAGCGGCTGGCCCTTGGCTGCCTGTTTTAGCCTTGCTGTTTCTCTGGGCCAGAGAGCCCTGTGGTCTCTGGAAGGCTCCTCCAGAATTGGGCCTGGCACTTGAGAAACCACAGGGAGGCCCAGCCTGTGTTGCCCCAGCCCTCAGCTTCCCGCTCAGGCCCTTCTGTGGGTCAGAGGCACCGCTGTGCTTCCAAAGAGCCAAATGGGCCTGGCACTGCCTCTGGAAGCCTGGGAAACTCCCACAGCCAGAGCTTGCGTGGCTTTCTCTCCTGGTGTCTCCCGACTGTCTTTCCCCACCTAAGCAAACCCCAGTCTGAGCTAGATTGCAAACCCTGATTCTCACTGCTTATCTAGGATGCCTATGGCCCAAGGTCAGCGGGTGACCACGTAGGAGGACTGTGTGTGTGTATGCGCGCATGTGTGTGTGCGCGCATGTGTGTGTGCGCATGTGTGTGTACAAGTGTGCGGGAAGGAGAAGCGGAGTGGCTTCCACAACAAGTTGCCACCACTCCTGTCTGCTCAGCCTTACCTTTCCCCAGCAATGGCATGGAAGGGTCGTCATAGCTACCGTCATAGAAATCATTACCATCTTCCAGCTCGCTATTGACCGGGTTGCCATTGGCAACGCTCTTTTGCTTGGTTGTGAAAAAGGCTTGCATCTTCACATTGTACCTGCAAGTCAGGTAAGGCGGGAGGTTAGAGTGGCAGAGAGGAGCTCCTCCCCCCAGCCTGGTGGGTGGGGCGTCTGCCCACCCCACGCCCGACCTCGGCCTGGACAGGCAGCCTGGCGCTGGGTAGCCCGGGAGGGCCTTCAACTGAATTAAAGGGGCTTCCGTCAGGAACCTGGGGTCAAGGTGCAGCCTGGGGGACCCTGAGCTGTTAGCCGGATCCCTGGGGGTACCAGACATCTTTTGCTCAACTGCTTAGTGGAAGTTACAAGCCTCTCTTAATAAGAGTCTTCACCCTAGCCTGTGGGACAGACTCAAAGGAGGCCTTATCAGGCCTGTTCTCTCTCCCTCCAGAGCAACTCTTGCTCATGTGGGCTGCTTGGCGGCCCCCCCGAGACACTCCCAGGCAGTTCCACCAGCCTCTGAGAGAAAAGAATCTCTCTCCATCTCTAGGTCCCTGGGCTGGATCCTTGCTGAAAGGCACTCTGAGAAATCCCTGATGGACAATTCTGCAGCTTGACAGTTTATTGACATTTTAATTTTTTTGTGGTACTGGGGGTTGAACCCAGACCTTGCACGTGCATGCTTTGCAAGTACTGGACCACTGAACTGCATCCTCATCCCATTCTTTTACTTTTTTTGAGACAGGGTCTCGCTAAATTATGCAGACTGCCACTGGTCTTGAGCTTGCGATCCTCCTACCTCTGACCCCCGAATCGCTAGGATTATAGGCATGTACCACCGCACCCAGCCCTTGTTGCCCATTTTTATAAAACCTTTTAAGTGTTTTATATAAATGCGAGGATTCTCAAAACACCCAGAGTGTTGGCTGTCTCTTTAGTTGTCTGTTTAGTTACCTACAGAGGCAGGAGGGAGAAGAGAAGCTTGCCTGCAGCTCCACTTATAGGGAATGGGGTATTTTTTTTGGGGGGGGGTAAATATGTTTCCAAATTTGTCACTGTGTTTATTTCCCATTAAAAATCTTTTTGCTTGTTTATTGTTTGAGACATGTTATCACTATGTAGCCCAGGCTGTCCCGGAACTAGCTATGTAGCCCAGGCTTGTAGCAAACTTGCAATCCTCCTGCCTCAGACTCCTGAGTCCTGGGATGACAGATGCGTCCTATGCCTGGCTCTTATTTCCCATTTTTAAGTACACACTTGGGTGGTATTATGTTCATATTTTTGTGCAACCGTCACTAATATTTTCAAAATTTTTTTTATTCTCCCAAACAATAACTCTGTACCCATTACTCAATAACTCCCCATTATTCCATCCTCCCGGCTCCCCACTGACCTCTAACCTATGTCTGTCTCTATGAACTTTACTCTTCTGATACCTCATGTACACGGAATCATACATTTGTCCTTTTGTGATGGGCTTTTTCCACTTAGTGTGATGTCTGCCAGCTTTGGGCATGTGGAAGCCCGCATCAGAACTTCATTCCTCTCGATGGCTGCCTAGTATGCTTCGTGGGTTGTTTTGAGATGGTTAGGGTTAGGCAGCTTGTGAAGGGGCTCAAGGCCGCACAACCCACAACAGTGCCTGCATGCCCAGGAGTAGGAGTGGGGCCCTTGCAATGCATTTGGGCAAAGTGGTGGCCTTTGGTGAAGCCTGGAGCACAGGTTAAGCTGCCTGGCCTTTGAAAGCCTGGTATTGAGTTATGAAGAGATTAATTAATTAAAACAGTAAAAAAGTGTGGTTACCTTGGGGCAGGGCAAGCCACCCAGAGCGGGGTGGAACAGAGGTCCTCTCTAGTGACTCATTTTGGGAGCTGCCATACACTAGCCACCCAGCACAAGGCCCCCTGCCCTGGGTGTGGACTGGACCCCCAAAACCGTGTCTGAACATCTGCCCCCCATCCTGGCTGCCCCCAGCAGGGTGTCCATCAGAGACGGATGGCTTCCCCATTGGCGCTGAGAGATCTGTCAGAGAATCTGCCCCTGCTTTAACCAAAGGGAGAGGCCGGCTGTGGAAGGAGGCGCGCACCGGCGTGAGGGAGCAGCGAGAAGATACTTACTTCATGATCAGGATGTAAAACACGTACAGGATGATGAGCACCAGGCCTTCCCACCTCGGAGAGACAGAGGAGAGCGTGGTTAGAGCTCCGGAGCCCGTAGCCTGTGCAGGTGGGGACTGAACGGCACAGGTCAGGTGATGGGGCGGGATGTCTCTACCCCACCCCCATGCCCCGGACCCAGGCTTGCGTGTGAGGTGCCCCGGCCCGAGGCTGTCCTGTCACTGGGAGTCCTCTTGGGGATTGACAGAAGGTGAAGGGGTTCTTCTCAACTCCAGGAATCTGCAGGACTCAGGTAGAGCCCCCACCCCCAGCTATGTAGAAAAAGGAGGGACCAGGGCTGCCACATCCCAGGATTCAGGGATAGCAGTGGCCTGGACTCAACCCTGAGAGAACCCATGGTCACTCGAGAGTCTGGCCAGAGAAGCCAAGATACAGGCAGAAAGGGGCCCAAGTCTTTAGGGAAGGGGCAGGACCAGGCACAGGAGCCTCCTGGGCCATCCCCTGGGCACAGCGGAGGGGGTGGTGTTCTTTCTGGAACATACTATCACTGCTGCCTAGTAGATGCAGCCCAACCCATGGGCTTTGGGGATCTTCACATCTCTGACCACGAGCCCCTAAGAAGTCACATAAGCTCTCCTCTCATTTGTTCATCTGACAAATGCCCACTAAAAACTCTGCATGCGGGGCTATGGTCTTTCTGGGAGCTTCCTTTGCTAACGTGGAGCTCACAGACCAACCAGCAGAAGTAGAAAGGGACTTGAAGATCTTCATCTATCCACTACCGCCCCAACCTCATTCACGTTTGAGGAAAACAAGACCCACAAGTGGAGAGACTTTGTGGGGCTGCACAGTAGATCAGGGGCCAGAATGGACCCAAACCAGGGTTCTCTGGGCACATGGCACATAGCTGCTCTTGTCAGGCAGCTGCTGCCTGCAGCCAGGTCATCTGAGTACATTTCCATAGATAATCATGTACAGAATGCTGATTCTGGAACATGTCAATGACCAGGCAATTCATATGGCTCATGAACGTAAGATGCCCATCTACCCTATGGAACATGGGGGAAATGTCAACTTGTTCCTTGCGAGTTTGTGCTTTCTGTACCTTAAGGAATCAATTTCTACTTCAGTGTCATAAAGATAAGTCCATCTATTTTCTTTTAAAATTTCTTTCTAAAAATTTGCTTTTGATACTAAGATCTTTAACTCACCTGAAGTCTATTTTTGTATAAGGTGTGAGGGAGGGATTTGATGCTGGGTTGTTCTGTATGGATTTGTAGCTGTCTCTGTAGCATTTAAGACCTCACTCCTCACTCACTACCTTGACAGGACACCTCTGTCATATCCCCTATCCTAGGGATAGACCTGTAACTGGATTCCTTATCAGCCTGTGCTTATCTCTGTGCAAAATACAGTAAGCAGCATTGCCATTATTTTAGTTTTATGTTATATCTTGATACCAGCCAGGGAGAGAATATTGGGGAAAACAATTTTTATCAGTTTGAAAGGATAAAGGCAAGATTGCTTAGAATAATAGCCTTTCTACTTTCACAAGTTAACAAGCTTCTGTTTGTAAAAGTACTTATAAAACAGATTCAGCAAGTCCAACAAATAAGGATCTGGGCAAAGAAAAGAAAAGCAAGCATTAAAAACTTACCACACGATCTCTTCATCATATATGAACTGGAAGTCAAAAGAAACAAAGGCAGTGCATATTTATTCCAAAGAAAGAACAAACACAGACCCCTGATCACCCAGAACCCACAGGTATCGGCCTTGTGATGTGTTTTGCAGGAAGTCAGTTCTTCTCTTCACTTCCCAGTTTCTCAATGATAGAAAGTGACCCTTCTTTAGTGGGAACCTAGGCCAGCCGTATGCTGCAACATATGGTCCCAGCTTAGTGTGGTCATCTCAGGAGAAGTGGCCTGATTATTGGGTCCAAGTAGCTACTGAGGGCTGACCTGGCAGGGACTTCCCCTCATTACCAGAACATTGTTGTTGTTGTTAGGTGCTGTTGAGTTGGGTCTCACTCATAGCGACCCTCATGGGGTTTTCAATGGCTGATTGTTTCGGGATTGCTTTGAGAGTAGATTGCCATGCCCTTCTCCCACATTGCCAGAATAGAGTTGCTAAAATCAAGGAAACCCAAAGATCTATGTGTGTGCATGTATACATATAGGATGGGTGGGTGGGGGGGGAGACTGACTGATTAGTGGGGAGGACAGTTTCTTCTTCCTTCCATCCTACCTTCCTTCCTTTCTTCCTTCCTCCCTTCCTTCCTTTCTCTTTCTTTTCTTTTCTTTGGGGGGGTGGGTGGAGTCCAAGGGAGAAGCTGAAGCTTGTATAATCTGAAGGCAGGCTGGTGGGTGACAGTGTGAACAGGACATTTCTCAATGGAAAGGTCAATTTTAGGTGTCAACTTGCCTGGGTTGAGATACCCAGATACCTGGTACAATGCCACCTCTGGGTATACCTGGGAGGTGCTCCTAGAAGAGATTGGCATGTGAATCAGTGGACCTAGGAAGACCCACCCTCAGCCAGTGTGGGTGGCACCATCGAATCGACTGATGGCCCACACAGGAAAAGAAGGGGGAAGAAAAGTGACCTTGACTCTCTCCTCCCTCCCTCTCTCTTCCCTCCTCGGCCCCTCTAGGGGCCCGAGACACCTTCTCCTCCCACCTTGGACATCAGAGCTCCAGGTTCTCTGGCCTTTGGACTCAAGGACTTGCGCCAGTGTCCCCTGGGCTCTTGGCCTTTTGACCGAGGACAGAGCCACACTACTGATTTCCCTGGGTCTCCAGCCTGCAGATGGGCTGGGATTTAGCTCAGTTGGTGGGGCATGGCTCTGCAGTCTCTGAGGTCCTGAGTTCAATTCCCAGCACCACAAAAATGGGAGAAGGATGTGGCAACCCACTCCTGAGGCAATCCCAAAACAATCAGCCATTGAATAAAACCCTATGACGGTCACTATGAGTTGGACATGACTTGACGGCACCTAACAACAACCACCAGCCTGCAGATGGTGTCTCACAGAACTTCTCCATCCCTATAACCACTGGAGCCTATTCCCTAATAACTCTCTCACCCATCCACCCACCCACCCACCCATTCATCCATCAGTTCCTCTATCTATGTCTGCTACCTATTGGCTTTATGTCTCTGGAAACCCCTGATTAGTATAACCCCAACCTCCACCCAGTGTCTCTGGCGCAGAACACAAATGAATGCTGCTACTGTGGCCCTGGGAGGACTCCTGCAGCCACCCCAGCACAGACCAGAGTGGAGAGAACGTGGGGTGCCCCTACTTCTCTGACTTTGGAGACATGAGGGTCCCTATATATGGCACCTGAGTGCTATAGTCTGGACTTGGGCCCCACTGTGCCCCTTCCTGGCAGTCACAGGGGGCAGTGATACAAGACTCAATCTAGGAAGCCACTTCTCAGAGAGTCACCCTAGTCTAGCATTGTCATGAGCCTCTGGAGCTCAAGGCTCTCTGGAGTTGCACTGAGAGAGGGGAGGACTGCACCCTAGGGAATTCAGGGACATTTTTAGTTTTTTTGTTTGTTTGTTTGTTTGTTTGCGGTACTGGAGGTTGAACCCAGGACCTCACACTTGCATGCTTTGCAAGTGCTGGACCACTGAGCTGCTCCCTCAGCCCATTTTTTTTACTTTTTTGAGACAGTGTCTCGCTAAGCTACGCAGACTGCCTCTGTTCTCAGTCTTGCCATCCTCCTGCCTCCACCTCCCCAGCCGCTGGGATTATAGGCGTGCGCCACCATGCCCAGCTTGGACATTTCTAGTTTTTATGGTCCAAAGGAGGGTTACTGGCATTAAGAGGCAGCAGAGGACAGGGACGTGGGGGTGCAAAACATGTGAGACAGGTCTATTGCATAAAGCTTTCTCCACCTTTGACACAAGTCTTCAATGTCCTGAAAAACAGAAAGATGACTGAGGAACAATGACCTGAGCCTTGAATTTATCTTCATTTTATAAATCAAAGCATTTCTACATGGTTTTAATAAATATTTAATTTTCTAGTAAGGTTACTGCTGTATAAATTGAAGGATGATTGCACTTTAGTTGTTTAGAATTTTATCAGGAATCATTCATTATTTTGGAAAATATACCACCACGTGGGTACCACTCCTGGGTGGAAGCCCACCGTGCTAGCATTTAGAAGAGCAGAGCTTAGAGATTTTCTATATGGGGCACCAGATTACCTCTTCAGATCTTCTAGTGTCTTGATGACCAAACATTTATATACGGAAAGGTGAATTATTTTATTATGAGTTATTTTTATTTCTCCTTTATGTTACAGTGAGGGCCCTGAGTTGATTTGTTTTTGAAATTGTGTGTAGGCAGATTGTTTTACCTATCAAGTTCATTTTCAGGGTATGGTAGGCAGCCCCTAAGATAGTCTCAATGATCCCATTGTCTGACATTCTTGGTTCCCTTAAGCGTTGGCTGGACCTGGTGACTTGCCTCTAACAAATAGAATGTGGCTGTTCTCGCTCCTATGTGGGAGCCGAATCAAAATTATAAGAAGGAAAAAATCCTATACAAAGGTCAGATCATAATAAAAGAAAAAAAAAAGAGCTAAGAATGGTATTATTATAGATGGTCTAGAAAATCCATGTAATAGTTCTGACAAGGTAAAAAGAAAGTTCACTGCAGGAAAAGTTTCTATCTTAAACAGAACTGGAACCCAAGGATATATAGAAAAATATCACCATAAAAAGAGAAGTAAATGGTAGAGAAGTCTTTGATGGGTGGGTTGGGATGTGGCGGAAGCGTACAAGAGGGTAAGGGGAACCTATATGAATAATGTACAACAAAATGCATATATGGAAATGTCACAATGAAAACCATGTCAGAATGAATCACATTAAGGTGTACATTAAAAATTTCCAATTAAAGAAATGAAAGGCCTACAGCCACAGGAGAAAAAAGACAAGAAACAAACAAACAAATAAAAAACAAAAAACAAATAGAATGTGGCAAAGGTGATAAGCTGCCATTTACAAAATTGTTGTTGTTAGGTGCTGTCAAGTCAGGTCCAACTCACAGCAACCCTCAAAGCGTTTTCAATGGCTGATTGTTTCAGGATTGCCTTGGGAGCGGACTGCCACATCCACCTCCCAATTTACAAAATTAGGTCATAAAAAGACTGCGGCTTCTCCCCCTCGCTCTGAAGGCAAGGCTCCCTGTGAGCTGCACGATGGGACAGCTGGCAAGGAACCAAGGCCAGCCAGCAGCCATGTGGGAGTTCCTAAAGAGGAGCTCTGCTCCGGAGCCCAGAGATGCTTCTCCCCCAGATGGCATCTTGAGTGCACCTTGCAAGAGACCCAGCAAAGCCACCTCTAGCTTCTGACCCACAGGATCATAAATGGTTGCTGTCTTTAGCAGCTGAGCTTTGGCGAATTTGTTCCACAGCAACAGATAACAATAACACAAGAGTGGGGCTGTCATATAAAGTTGGTTGTAGGTCTGAAGAGGCTGAGAACTGTCAGCCGAGGGCACATTCCTTACCCTGGAATCCAGGCTCCCCACACCTGACCATCTACCACCACTCGAAAGCTCTTTGGATCAAAGCTGTTCCCCCGTGTGTGACATGGTCCTGGGCAGTGCTCTTCCCTGCTGTGGGCCACGGTGTCACTCCCCTCAGCTCTCGGGGCCCACAAGGGGACAGCCCATACCAGAGGACCTTGTTTGGGCTCCCCTGCCTTTTCGTCCTTTCCCCTGGCTTCCAGCTGCCCGCTGTGATGGCTCTGAGCTGTCCCTCTATCTCCAGCTCTGCAGAGGCAGTGAACCCAGAAACCTGCTTCTTGGAACTAGGTCTGTTAGGAGTCGATGGGCCTGCATGGGGTTCAGAGGACCTTACGTGAGTGAATGCTCAAGCTCTACCACACAGCCGCGGGGCATGGGCTTTGGCTTTTCCACGGGCTTTTTGCCATCAAGATGGCCAGTGACAAAGGGGTCAGGTATGAAGTCTCTGGAAAGGGAGGTATAGTAGAGGTGTGTGTGTGGATCCAGCCACTGTGACCGCAGCAGGGGTCAGCACACCCCACGGTTGCAGTCTGTGACTTCTCTGGTCATAGAGTCAGTGACAGGCAGTGACAGGCAGGCCTGCCCAGGTCTCTGGTCACCAGACCCCTTGGGCCGAAGGGGGCACTCACCGCAATGAGCACGATGACAGACAGCGTGTAGTACGCGGAGTCGCGGCACACCGCCCACCATGTCAGCCGCACCACCTGCCGAACACAAGGCGTCAGCCGCCATTGCTGGGGAGGTGCGTGTGGGGACGGGCCGCCGGACCCCATAGTGCCAGGTCATACCCTCGGGATCCCTCTCAGGCCATGCACGGCCCTTGGTTCCACTTGGGGAGGAGAGCAGAACCAAAGAATGTTCTAACCCTCCCTGGAGCAGCTCACCCTCATACCCCAGGGCAGTGGGCAGCCAGGCTGAAGGCAAAGCCACTGACCTGGCCCGCGAACAGCCCGCACACGCCAATGATACACAAGATGTTGAACACAGCAGAGCCCACGATGGTCCCCACGCCGACGTCCCCGTGGGTGATGAACACACCTGGAAAGGAAAGGTACAAATGCTGGCCCTCCCGCCTCAGTGTCCCCACACCAAGGGAAATAAGTCCTTAGCACTAAACAGAACATCCCAGACAGGTGGAGGGGACCCCAGAGACCAGCTCCTGATGCTCCCACTGTTTTAAATGGCTTTACTGAGATGTCACTCACATGCTGCACGGCCCACCGGTTTGAGAAGACTGTTCAGGGGCTTAGTTTACTCACAGAATCCTGCGACCCAGACCCCTATCTAATTCTAGAACATTTTCACCACCCCTGAAAGAAGCCCCATGCCTATGAGCGTCCCAGGCCCTAAAACCCCCCAATCTACTTCCTGTCCCTCTGACTGTGGATTTACAGATAAGGAAACTGAGGCTCAGAGCTAACAGATGCCCCACTGTGCCGGGCACCAGGCCTGGGGTCTCCTCAGACTCTGTGCCTCGGGGGCTGGGGATTTCTTACCGATGACGGAAGCGAACAGCTCTGGAGTTGAGCTTCCCGCGGCCATGAAGGTGGCCCCAGCTACATCTTCGCTCAGATGAAGTTTCTGAAAGGGAAGGGTGCTCAAGGTGTGACGTGGGGTCAGTGGACACAGTCACTGGACACTCCGGCAGCCAGGGAGCTCTGGGGAGCTGCACCGGGGCAGAGCCCAGCTCCTCAGCCCGCAGCCCTCTCCTCCCTGGGCTTGAGCACAAGCCCCACACCCTCCGAATCCCCTTCTCCCTCCCCACCTGGCTGCTTCTGTTCATTCTCCAGACCCCTGACTAAGTGACATCTCCTTGAGAAAGCCTTTCCTGCATCCCCCCCCCCCAGAACCAGCTGCTCCCCCTTGGCCCCTGGCGCGTTGTAGGCTCCGTTACTGAAGCACGGATTTCGTGATGGGAGTGGGTGGTGTGCGCACGTGCCTCCCCACTGGGCCATGAGGGAGCGGCTGCTCTTTGTTATCTGTAAATCTCTACTGCCCTGAACAGGGTGGGGTATGCAGTGGTGCTCAACAAGAATCTGCCAGCCTAGCAACTGGCCCCAGGGCCCCATGGGAGAACACCAGGGTTGGGGGACCTGGGTCCCCGACACAGCCTAGCTGCTGCATTCCGAAAGCCTTCTTCATGGGAGGCTCTGCACCCAGTTGACCCGAGACTCAGAGGGCCCCTCCCTGGGATTAAGCAGGCATGGGACAAGGCTGGGACTCTTTGCCTGGGCCCACTCTGCTCAGTGAGGCCATCCTCTGGTCTAGAATGTGAGGCTGGAGGACTGCAGAACCCCTGCAAGCATCCCTAGGTAGCCCCGGCCAGCATACCCTCCCCACCGACCAGCTACCTGTGAAAGGGTCCTCAAGGTCAGAGCTCTGGGCTCAACACAGGTTGAGGGCACAGCACCGATCCCTAAGGCAGTAGCCCAGCCACCTGAACCACGCCCCCCAAAGAGGAAGAAAGACCACAGAAGAAGGACACCCTGCTGCCAAACACTCCAGCCACTTGCAGCAGAATCAGACCATGTGGGTTCCTGTCCCGCCTCCTCCCTCCCTTGGGGTGGGCCATTCCTCCCTCCTGGAATGCCCTTCCCTGTCCTTGCTGCTTGCTGAAATCCTCCCCACTTCTAAAGCCTGGACCCAATGCCCCCTCCTCCTGGAAGCCTTCCCTGGCTTCTCCCCAACAGTGATGATCCCTCTCTCCCTCCGGCTCCCATGTACTCTCAGACCTCTTGCTAAGCCCCTTACAGTGGTCTTAGCTCTAGGGCCAAGATCACCACCCTTGTTCACCTGCCTATCCTTAGTGACAGGAGTGACCCTGAAAGCCACCTGGTGTCTCCCTGGTATGCAGTCCTGGGCCATCGGTCACCCAGCATCCATGGGCTTCATTCAAGGGCAGGATGGAGGAGGCAACTCTACTGCTGTGGCTTCCCGAAGCTCTCAGCCTCCTAGGGACCTTGGATCTACATTCAGTCTACGCTATGCTTTGGACATGTGGTGTCCCCCTAACAGCTCTGTGTTGAAGGCTTTCTTCCCAATGCAGTAGGGTTCAGAGCCGGGGCTAAACCCACTGATAGATTCATCATCCAATGGCATTCTAGGGAGCTGGTGGAAACTTTTGGAGGCTGGAGCTAGTTGGAGGACCTAGGATACTGGGGGTGACCCTAGGGGCTATACCTGATCCCTGGCCCCTTCCTGTCTGTCTGTCTCCCCTTTCTGGCCACCGTGAGGTGAGCAGCCTTGCTCGTCACCCCTCCTGCTACAATGTTCTACCTTGCCATGGCCTAGAAACAACATGGCCAGCTGACTATGGACTGAAACCTCCCAAAACGTGAACCAAAATCTTTTCTCCCTTAAGCTGTTCACATCAGCCATCTTGTCACAGGGGCAAAATGCTAACACAGTAAGGATCCACTCGCTTCACTGTTCCTGGAGCCGCCTCTAGGGGGCAGAAGCAGCCAAAGAACATAAGCAGTAACCACAGCCCCCAGGCTCCACCCAGTGGGGTCCCGAGGCGTGGCCCCCTGTACTGACATCCCAATGGCTCGGTGTCCGGGGGCTGAGGGTGAGGGAAGTCAGACAGAGGAAGGCCTCGGCATGCTCCTGCCAGGCCACTTTTTGGGGGACCTGGGTCCAAATCAGTCCTTTCTCCTCTGCAGCGACCCTAACTCCCCAAGCTGTGCCCAGCAGTGGGTAACTTCATACGGATGCATCTACCCCAAATACCCCCAGTGACTCTCATGACAACATGGTCTCAAACAGCTAGGAGACTTTATGGGAGCAAGGGTGGCAAGGCCCCAAGTGGCTACACATGACAAGTACTGCAAAAAAAAGTCATGTTTTTCCTCTACGAGAAAGAAGCCAAGGGTAATGCCGCGTGGAGAGGCAGGCCAGGGTCTTATATATGGGGAGAAACAAGCAAAGAAATTTTTTTAAAAAATTGAACAAAATAGTTAAAGGGAAAACACAGCCTGCATAGACCAGGACAGAAGGGACTCCCGCAGCCCAGCTCAGCATCCTCCTGAGGGAGCACCCCAGGGGATGCAGGTCCCCACCTGGGACCTGCCACCCATGGTCGATGGGTAGTGAGCCAGTGCAGGTGCAGGTCCACCTGGCCCCCTCGCTAGCTGGGTCTGGTACAAATCCCATGGGCCACCGAGGAGCCAGGCACTCTTGGTAATGACTTTGCGCTGGTGGTGGCTTTGTCTGCTGAGCTCTGGGAGATGAAGCCACCCGCTGATACTGCTTTGGTGGCTTCAGAGTGAGGCATTGCCATTTGGCAGATACCAGGCGCTAGTGTGACATCTTTACCTCTTCCCACCCACCCTGGCCTCCTCACTCTCATCTTTCACATCTGGGTCACCCTGGGCTTCCCCGAGGGGTCCCACATCCCTCCCACGTACCTCACAGATCTTCTCCAGGGATGGGACAAAGAAGTCGTCACACACTATGGCCAAGGCGTAGAACATGTACAGAGCCTGTGACAGAAAGGAGACGGGGTCAGTGGGAGCCCTGCCACGGCCCAGGGACTGTCACACCTGCAACCAAGCTGCCAGGCAGAGGCCAAGGGACCAATGGAAATACGGTAAAAACCCAGCACCATAGGGATTTGCTCCCTGGAGCTCCCCACTGATAGATGGGGAAACTGAGGCCCAGAGAGGAGACGACCATGTTGAGCAGCAGAGGGGACGGAAACCCAGGCCACATGGGCTCATGCTTCTCCCTCTCTCGATGCCGTGACATACCAAGAAATATGTGTGTGGAGCTGGGTGTGGTGGCATATACTTGTAATCCCAGCACTCGGGAGGGAGGCCGAGGCAGGAGGATCAAGAGTTCTAGACCAGCCTGGGCTACATAGTGAGTTCAAGACCAGGTCAGCCTGGGGCTACATAGCAAGACATTGCCTCAATAAACAAATAAAGGTGGTAGGGGGAACAGAAATATATAGGGTTTCTGCCCCTACTCACTAGCACACAGCTCCTAGAGCCCTTGCGGTCTCTGTAATGGTAAGAGAGTCTTAGATGGCTGGTATCTGGAGGCCCCAAGTAGCTTCAGGATGGGGCTGGTCGCTGATATGATTCAGAGAGGGTTAGAGGGTTGGGACTTTCAGGCGCACCCCCAATATCTTATCTGAGGAGTGGTGAAGGGCTGAGGACTGAGGTGATCACCAGTGATTTTATCAGTAATGTCTCCCTTATAAAGCCTCCATGAGCCCCAAAAGACAGGGTCAGGTGAGCCAAAGAGGAGGTGGCTACAGGAGGGCGGGGCACGTAGAAGACCAGGCAGCTGCAGGCCTTCCTGCATACCTCACCCTGGGCATCTCTCCCACCAGAAAATGCCTCTGTCTCTTGAGACTTGCCTTAGTGTGTGACCCAAACAAACAGGCAAATGAAGCATCTATAACAATTAGGAAATAGCAAGGGCAAAGGCCTGGAGGCAGGTGTGTGCCTGAGACCTTTGAGGAACAGCAAGGTCAGGGAGAACTGACAGAGGGAGGCAGAAATGGCGACTGTAAGGTTGGAGGCTGAGGAAAGCATGAGGGTTTAAGGGAAGGAGATAGGATTCACTCTAAATAGGGACATAGATGTCCTGTTTGCTGAATGGGGTGATACTCGATGACTTCACAATGAATTAACTGGGATGAAGTAAAATAGAAGCTGGGCTGGGATTTAGCTCAGTTGGTAGAGCGCTGCTCTGCACTCTCTGAGGACATGGGTTTGATCCCCAGTACCACAAAAACAGGAGAAGGATGTGGCAATCCACTCCCCAAGCAATCCCAAAACAATCAGCCATTGAAAACTCCAGGAGAGTAGGTATGAGTCGGACTTGACTCAACAGCACCTGACAACAGCAACAAAGTAGAAGCTACTCTAGCAAAGGCCAAGACGTCAGAGGCAGATGTCTGTTGGATTCCAGGTGTGACTGCCCTTGGATTTGACTCATTATCTTTTGGGCAGAAGCAAAAATAAAGAAACAATGGGAGTGTGGATTAAGGAGAGAGCGCAATCGGGAGAAGACATCTCCCTGGTTCTCAGGATTCTGACTTTATTTCCAAGCCACAGCAATCCCTCCCAACATTACCTCCCAGGCAAAGCGTGACCTGTGAGGCCAAAGGGCCTCTCTCTTGTGACATACACAAAAACACTGGGGAGGAAAGAGGGGCCAAATGTACCACGATTTCCTTCTCTTGACCCAGGGAGGGGTGAAAAACTGCAGTGCTGTAGACAAAACTGGCTCAAGTCTTTCTGTGCTCTAAAGAGGTCAGTCAGCAAACTTCCTCTACAAAGGGTCAGGGAGTGTATTTCAGGGTTCTCAGGGCCAAATGTCTCTGTGGCAACTACTCTGCTCTTATACAATGAAAGCAGCCCAAGAATGGGTGCGGTTGTGTTCCAATAAAACTTTATTTATAAAAACAGGTAATGGGCTGGATTTGGTCCTCCAGCCATAGTCTGCTCTGAAGGGTTCCTGCAAAATTCCTGAAGTGCTCCCAAGTTCAACATCAAAGGTTTTATCTTAGTTGTGTCAAGACTTTTGGGCAAGGCCATAGAACTATGGGATCAACAAGTCAAACTCACACCCCCTAGTGAAAGGGGATAAGTGTAAAGCCAGAGATGCCTGAAAGATAATAACTCCATTATAGAAATAATACAGGAGTTGCCCATGACTCATTCTAAACCTTCATTTCCGTTCCTGGTGTATCCTGTTATTTAAAAGCTCATTCATTCGTTATCCTCTAGTTGTTGCTATCTATGTGAGAATCTCAGATTTCACTTTCTTAAATATCTCTCTTAAAAGATTAATGGTTTCTGATTGGGTTTAAGCAGATAGTGCTAGGTGGTTCGGTTGCTGATCAGGAGGGATCCAAAGTAGAAAAATCAACTTTGACCAGCTTCCTTTCCCCACACTTTTCAACAGAGATGGCTAATGGTTTCTGTAAAGGCCAGATAGTATATATTTTTGGCTTTGTGGGCCACTCAGTTCTGCCATGGAAGCACAAAAGGAGCCAGGGATAATACAGGGAGCAATGGGAGTGCCTGTGACCAATAAAGCTTTGTTTATTAAAATAGGCAGGAAGGCAGCTGTGGCTGGGGCTGGAGTTTGCCTATGCCGTCCCAGAACAATGACCTATACCTTAGGTTTGACCTCACTGTTGGTCTTTGAATTGCTACTTGAACTTCCTGATGTTACCATCAGAGGCCAGCGGAATATATTGCAGAGTTAGAAAAGAAGTGCAGCCAGATTTTCAACTCTGGTTATGTAAAAGTGGCAACATTTGGGGGGTCATCACAACCCTTTAGAGAAGACTTATTACATGCCATGCAGCATCTGATGCCCTTGACCAGCATCCACTCAGGTTTACACATTGCTATAACCACTGTCACACAGTGTCTGCAACAATGGGCTTAAACATAAATAAGATTGTGTGGCTGGCACAGAATCAGAGAGTATTTCGTTCCGCTGTACATAGGGTCTCTATGAGTTGGACTCGATTGGATGGCACCTAATAACAACAACATCAGCACTGTCATCCCTACTTAATGAGAGTAGAAGAGGAGGACCACTTACACCAAGGATATGCAGCAGGACAGCTCCGTGCTGCCGCTCCTTATTGGAGAACAGGTCAGCGGGGAACTCGTGAATTGCTGGAAGACAAGAGTAGATGGTAGAGTGTTAGGTATCGGCAGACCCCGACAAACCCCACTCGACACCTGGAACCCACCAGGAAACTGCAAAGTCCACTAACTTCAGACTGAGCATGAGAAAGATGGCTGTTTCTCAGACCAGAAGTCTTAGGAAAAAAGTTGCTGGATATTGATTACCCATAGATATTCTGGCTCCTTAGAGTTGATGGGGCTTTAGATATGCCTTGCATTTTGTGAAACAGCATAAAATGCTTCACACCCACTGGGACAGCTATGATCCAAAAGACAGACATTCGCAAGTACTGGCAAAGATGCAGAGATACTGAACCCCTCGTACATTGCTGGAGGGAATGTGAAATGGGACAGCTTTGGAAGGTCATCAAAGGGTAACCCAGAGATATGATGTGACCCAGAAAATTCCACTCCCAAATGTATACCAGGACACATGAAAATATAGGTACACTCAAAAACTTGTATACAAACAAATCCTCACAGCCATATTTGTAATAGTCAAAATACAGAAATGACCCAAATCAAATGCTCAAGTTCGAGTACCACCCCTGTATAGGAAGCAACTCTGAACAAGTCGTCTGCCTCAGGGCCAATAGCAGAACTGTCCCTTCTCACCTTCCTGCCATCTAAAATAACCAGTGGACACGCTTTTGTGAATGAATGTCATTTCTACAGATCCCTTGTAAGACACTCTTAGTCCCCCACTGGTCCTCATTACGCCAGGTAGACTAGAAGCTTCCAGAAGGCAGGAAGTTCACCTTCCCAGTTCTCCACTGCATCTTCAGTGTGCAGGTCAGGCCTGGCACACAGTAGGCTCTCCAATAGAACTTAACCATCAATTCAGTTGCTGTTGTCATTAGGTGCTGTCGAGTTGGCATTGGACTCATAGCGACTTTACCAATAACAGGCAAAACACTATTGTGAGTGCTTCTCTGTTATTCATAGGGTTTTCAGTGGCTGATTGTTCCTTGGGAGTGGGTTGCTGGGTCCTTCTCTCAGGCCTACAGCACCTGGTGTTCCCAGGCAGTCTCCCATCCAAGTACTTACCAGGCCCGACCCTGCTTAGCTTCTGAGATCTGATGAGATTGGACGCCACAGTGGTATGGCTGCATGGTTATCAACTGAATGCATAATGGTAAGATATTAATAATGATAACAATCCATATCATCTCATCCTATCAGAAAGCTACTACCCTCATCAACCCTCAAGTACCTGGACTGCCACTTGGTTCATCGTAGGCACTCAATAAATGCTTCTTAAATAAACTTTCAGGACAGAAATCCCTTTTCTATAAATATAATTTGGCCCTAACTTCTGAACAGGAAGGTTTCTCCCTTATATGGAAACTTTTTTTGATTCTTAAGATCCGATTCTCCCAACAGGAAACTGAAAACAGAAACTCCCCAGGCACCCAGCAAATGTTCCCACTTTGAAACAAGAAGCAGTTAATGAAAAATAGATCCTCTCTCTTTTTTTTTTTTTTTATGCAACCAAATTTCTTTAATAGAACAATTCCTGCAAGTTCAAGAGCATGGAGCTGCTTCAAGGTTTTCCTGCTCAGAGATGGAGAATTATTGAGGGAACAATTCGGCGTTCCTGTGGCCAGGATCTTGTTTCTAGGAGAAACGGAAGCTGTCTGGGATGTTTCCTCACACAGCAAGAGCAATAGATATTTCTGCCATGAGAATTCGAGAAATGTCCTGATTCTTCAAACCAGTGTCTTGAGAGTTCGTGGTTTATCCAATCCTGGCCCTTCTCTGAGAATTTGGAGAAGGTCAGGCGGCCTCTCTGCAGAGGATGGATCATCTGGCCTCCAGCAGGGCGGGAATGCAGGTTATAAACGGCTTTGTCCTTGCTAGGAACAGACTTCCTGTTCAGCTCTGTCGCCTTGCTGGGCACCCCTGAGTGTACGCTGGAAGGCTGACGGGGAGAGGGAACATCATCATGGCCTGAATTTTGCCAGCAAAATGGGGACGGGAACCAGCGGGAGGGGAAGGGGGATGGAAAAGGTGGAGGGAGGGGAAATAACATAGTGGGGTAAAGGGCGAGAGAACAAGTGCAAATACAGATTGCAACTCTGTGAAAATCCCATGATGCATCCCACTATACTGTATGCAATTAGAAAATTACAGTATACCTCACAAAAGTCTACAATTGGTGATGCATGCTAATCAGTCTTGGCATATTGTTTAAAGACATGAAAATGTTAACCCAGTTGTAATAATGGCACACTGTATATATGAACCGAATTATCACTCCATACCCCATAAATAGGGCTGGGATTTAGCTCAGTTGGTAGAGCACTGCTCTGCAGTCTCTGAGGTCCTGAGTTCGATTCCCAGCACCACAAAAACAGGAGAAGGACCTGGCAACCCACTCTTGAGGCAATCCTGAAACAATCTGCCATTGAAAACCCTATGAGGGTTGCTATGAGCCGGATACTGACTTGACGGCACCTAACAACAACAATAACAACAACAACCCCATAAATAAGTACACCAAAAAAAAAAAAAAAAAAAAAAAAAGAAGAAGAAGAAAAAAAATTTGCCAGCAAAGATAGCAGGTGGCCAGCAGAGCTCCCAGATGCTTACGGTCCCTCCATTCTCAGTGCCCACCCAAGGCTTCCTGGCACATTCTGTACGCATGAAGTAGGCATTGCAGCCATAAATGGCCCTAAGAGGCCCAGAGAGGGAAGTGACCAGCTCAGGGCGCCCAGCCATATAAGCCAGGACTGGAACTCATGCTGCGCTGGGAACTGCAGTCCAGGGCCACCTACTCAGGAGCCGTCTGGCTGAGTCATCTAACCTCCCTGGCCCTCGGCCTGCTCAATGACAACCAACTGCAAAAAGGCAAGGCGATGGCACAGTCCTATGACTGTGTGCGGCAGGCCTTGGCTTGGATAGCAAAGGCTGCAGGGGGCAGAGGGCCGTTCCGTCCTCCCCAGTTGGCCAGTAGCTAGGACCCGTCCACTCCTCTCTGCAGAAGTCAAGTTCTCCAGGAACTGGCATGGGTGTGGTA
Source organism: Pedetes capensis (assembly GCA_007922755.1). Classification (NCBI taxonomy): domain Eukaryota; kingdom Metazoa; phylum Chordata; class Mammalia; order Rodentia; family Pedetidae; genus Pedetes; species Pedetes capensis. Next base: position 44,874 of record VMDO01009897.1, on the reverse strand, counting down.
CAGAACCTTGTCCCTCTCATCCTTGCCACCAAAAGCAACATCTAGGACCTGCAGACGGGTCAGATGTTCACACGTTCATTGTCTGTATAAGCACACACGCTGAGGTTTCTGGTGGTGCGTCTGCCCCTGGGGTCCTGTGTGACCCTGGCTAGCTGTTAGCACCTTACGGGCTATGACCTCGTCTATGCATGCAGATCACTTCAGACCCCAGGGCTGTGAGGATACAGTGAGATATCTCTGAAGATCGTCAATTTATAGGCATGCTCTGTGTCCTGTCCCATTCTCCACCCCCTTTCCTGCTTCCAGAGATTTACAGCCTTGGTTTGTGAAAGCAAGAGAGAAAATGCCGCCAGCTATGTGGTGGGGGGCATGGGGAAGCAAAGGAGCAGAGAAGGAGGAAAACAGATTGCCCAGGTCTCATCAATAGGTGCTGTCGACTTGGGTCCAACTCATAGCAACCCTCAGAGGGTTTTTAACGGCTGATTGTTTTTTGAGATTGTTTTGGGAGTGGACTGCCACATCCTTTTCCCATTTTTGCAGGGCTGGAGATTGAACCTGGGTCCTCAGAAAGTGCAGGGCAGCTGGGTGTGGTGGCGCACGCCTGTAATCCCAGCGGCTCGGGAGGCGGAGGCGGGAGGATCTCAAGTTCGAGACCAGAGGCAATCTGCGTAACTTAGTGAGACCCTGTCTCAAAAAAAGTAAAAAAAATCGGCTGAGGTGCAGCTCAGTGGTCCAGCACTTGCAGAGCATGCAGGCGCAAGGCCCTGGGTTCAACTCCCAGTACCGCAAAAAAAAAAAGAAAAAAAAAAAAAAGAAAAGAAAAAAGAAAGTGCAGGGCAGCGCTCTACCAACTGAGCTAAACCCCATCCCTGCACAGGTCTCAGGAGCACGTGACTGCTAGAACTGTCCCAGGTCCCCCCGGAAACCTTTCTTCTCCCACAGCTTGCTGAGATTGGGGCCCCCAGGCCACACTCAAGGGTGTGATGCTTGCATGTTGTAAAGGGCTGAACCTGCTCTCACTGCTCAAATCCCCACTAGGGAGGAGGGAGGGATCAGCGGGGCACACGCATGGCTTTTGAGGTCATGCCTAAGCTTTTAAGCTGCACAAATCCGGGGGTAGTGGGTGCAGGAAAGAGAGAGATTTGTCTGCAGGTAAAGTGGAGCTCAGGGAACCAGGGATGATCCGGTTCCTTCCAGAGCTCAGGAAGGGGAAGGCAGGTAGAGAGGACGGGAGAGAATGCAGTCGTCCCCCACTCTCCTATAAGATTCTTGCCTTCAGACCTCGGGGGGAAAGGGGCTTCTCCATCCCTCCTGGTCCTGGGTGTGCCAAGGCCTCCTTACACTCAGGTGTCGACCTCCCTCCCACTGGTCAGCCCTGGACTCTATACAGGGTCAGGAGCCCCGGCAGCTGCTTTCCTGAATATTGGCGTTAGGGGGGACTCCTAGGGCCCTGGGGCCATCAGCATCTCTAATCCTCCTTTGTTGTTGTTAGGTGCCGTCGAGTCAGCAAGTCAGTATCAGACTCATAGGGATCCTACGTACAACAGGCGAAACACTATTGTCAATGCTTCTCTGCTGTTCACAGGATTTTCAATGGCGGATTGATTTTTGGGAGTGGGTTGCTGGGTCCGTCTCCCAAGCCTACAGCACCTGGTGTTCCCTGGTGGTCTCCCATCCAAGTACTAACCAGCTCCGGCCCTGCTTAGCTTTGGAGATCTGACAGGGATCGGATGCCACAGGGCTATGGCTGCAGGCCCTAATCCTCCTAGCACCCTACAAATTGCCACTTGGAGGCCCCAAGGCACATTTGAGCTTTTTTGTTTACATATAAAAAGCTACATGGGTGATGTGCTGACTGAGTGTTGGCCCTTCAAGGCTCTATGCTTTTGCCAACAGTACTGCTAGCTGTCAAAATGCATGAATTTATTCAACCAGTATCTCCAGAGCTCCCACTCAGCAGACACTGGTCTGTGTGGGAACTACTGAATGCGATGTTGTGGATCTGGAGCTACCACAGGGACACTGGCTGCATCCTGGAGGGGGATGTGACTTCCAGAGAGCATCAGAGCTCTTCAGAAAGCCGTTGGTAGGCTGGGTGCGGTGATGCACGCCTGTAATCCCAACAGCTCGGGAGGCAGAGGCAGGAGGATCGCAAGTTCGAGACCAGAGGCAGTCTGTGTAACTTAGCGAGACCCTGTCTCAAAAAGAAAAAAATGGGCTGGGGGTGCAGCTCAGTGGTCCAGCACTTGCAAAGCATGCAAATGCAAGGCCCTGGGTTCAATCCCCAGTACCACACACACACAAAATAAATAAATTTTAAAAAAATTTAAAAAAAAAATAAAAGAAAGCTGTTGGTTATCAACATGGAAAATAGCCTGACTGCAAAGAGCAGGCATAGTACGTGCTGCTAGAGCACTTGCTATCCACCAAACCCTCGGTGAGGGCGGAGTCTCATGGTTGTGCCCTTCTATACCCATCCTGGTAAGATGAGCAGGCACATGGACTGTCAAGAGACAGTGAGAGGCTTTCCATGATGGTAAGGAGTGGACCCAAGCACTGGTTACTGGCTTGGGGGAGGCGGAGGACAAGGCAGCCAACCCATGGGAAAAGGAGCACGCAGATCAAGTCCCAAAGGCAGTGTTACCAACTTTTCAAAGTCATTTCCTCTCCCAGACCATTCTGAGCAGCAGCTTATTATTCTCATTCTATTGATGAGGAAAGAGGCTCTGAGAGGCTAAAGGATGCACTTATGAGCCCACAATGATAGTCTGGTGCAGGTACGGGAAGGACCCACATCAACATTGGATTCTTTTCAGCATTTTAACCACAGCAGGTGCACATCATTGGGCCAAGGTCTACTTTACCCAAGGACCAAGTCCTGGTTTCCTGGGAGTGTTAAGGGCCATAGAAAGAAGTTGGGTCCTTGAAAGGTCGAAGGTACTTAGTATCTTGTAGGTCAACTCCACCTGCAGCCTATGACCCACTCATGCACTCCATGGATCCAGGAGAAACAGCGCTCATCTTCCTTGGTCTCCTTGAGACATTTAATAGGACTGACCTCTTCCACCCATCCACCCTCCCAACCCACCCATCTACCCATCTTGTTGTTGTTGTTACTGTTGTTGTTGTCATTAGGTGCTGTCAAGTCGGTATCCGACTCATAGTGACCCTGCGTACAACAGGTGAAACACTGTTGTCAGTGCTTCTCCACTGTTCATAGGATTTTCAAAGGCAGATTGATTTTTGGGAATGGGTTGCCAGGTCCATCTCCTTAAGCCTACAGCACCTGGTGTTCCCAGGTGGTCTCCCATCCAAGTACCAACCAGGCCTGACCCTGCTTAGCTTCTGAGATCTGACAGGATCGGATGCCACAGGGCTAAGGCTGCAGGTGTTATTAAGTGCCGCCAAGTCGGTGTCTAACTCATAGAGACCCCATGTACAACAAGTGAAACAGTATTGCCAGTGCTTCTCTGCTGTTCATAGGGTTTTCAGTGGCTGATTGATTTTTGGGAATGGGTTACAAGGTCCTTCTCTCAAGCCTACAGCACCTGGTGTTCCCAGGCGGTCTCCCATCCAAGTCCTAACCAGGCCCGACCCTCCTTAGCTTCTGAGATCTGATGGGATCAGATGCCACAGTGGTAAACTCCACTCTTTGTGTGTGAAGTTCAATGGGCTTTGAGAAAGACATAGAGTCATAGATCCACCACCACACCCCAAATAGTTCCATCACTCACTAAATTCCCTTGTGCTGACTTTTTGGGGTCAACCCCTGCCTGCTCCCCAGTCCCTGATAATCACCAGCACATTCTTTTTCCTTATCGTTTACCTTTTCCAGAATACCCTATTAATGGAGTTGTATCCAAAGTAGGCTCTCTGCTAGGCATCTGTCACTTAGCAAAGTGCTTGGAGATTAATCTATATTGTGTGTTCCCTTCTCCTTAAAATGTTTTTGCTTAGGTTGTTTGACCCCTTCCACTCCTGCCTCATATCACTCTGTCATAGAGGGTCCCTGTCCTGCAGAACTGCCAAATTCGGTGTCCTTGGGGCTGCATCCCCAGTCCTCTTCTCCTTCTACTCACTTCCCCTGGCTTTGATGTCCTAAATCTCTGCAGACTTCTCCCAAATTTCAGACTTGCCCAAGCTCCAGACCTAATGCTCCAACAGCCAATCAGACACCACTCCTTGCCCTCCTATGGGCACCGTTAAACTGTCCTCAGTGAATGGCCCACCATGTACCACAGTCTGTAGGAAGGAAATCCCAGTGGAGTCCTTGGTACCTTCTCCTCCCTCACTACCTGTGAGGGCACCCCGTCAACTTCCTTCACTGAACACTAGCTCGGGGTGTCAGGTTGAGCACTGTGTGGTCATGCCAACCCTCCCCAGGCCCCTGTTCAGCACTGGCTCCCTTGCAGCTACATTCTGATCATGAAGTAGATCCTATCAACCACTGGGACTCCAAGGTCAGGAAAGCAGCCAGGAGCTCTTCTTACTGCGTTTCAACCACAACCAAGGCTGCAGAGATGCAGCTGAGAGGCTCTGCTGGCAGGAGCTCCCACATCCTTATTTCTGTGTGGGATGTTTTTGAATTTGATCATTCCATTTCTTGCTTGTCTTCATCCATTTGAGCTGCTGTAGCAAATAAGGCTCTGCTGGGTGGCTTACAAAACCCAGAAACTTATTTTTCACAGTTCTGAAGGCTGGGGAGCCCAAGCTCAAGGCCCCTCTTTCTGGGTCATTATTATTATTTGTTGTTTTTGCTGTTAGGTGCTGTTGCATCATGTCTGACTCATAGCGACCCTCATAGGGTTTTCAATGGCTGACTGTTTCAGGATTGCCTTGGGAGTGGATTGCCACGTCCTTCTCCCATTTTTGTGGTGCTGGGAATTGAACTCAGGACCTTAGAGACTGCAGACTGGCGCTCTACCAACTGAGCTAAATCTCAGTCTCTTTCTGGATCATAGAAGGCACTTTCTCTCTGGGTCCTCATATGGGGACAGGGGCTAGGCAGCTCTCCAGAGCTGCTTTTATAAGAACATTAACCCCACTGGTATCAATAAAGTCCTCAGGATCTAATCACTTCCCAGGCCCCATCTCCTACCACTTCCACACTGGGGCTTAGGGCTTCCTGCATGAACTGCAGGGGTTGCAAACATTCAGACCACAGCCCTCTCCTTCAGCCTCTCCTGCAATTTTGTAAGAGGCCACTTTCCCGAGTTAAGTTGCTCTCTGTACAAAATATGCCTGCAGCCCTACCACAGTCAGCTTGGAAGCTAAGCAGGATCAGCTCTGGTTAGTACTTGGATGGGAGACTGCCTGGGAACACCAGGTGCTGCAGGCTTGGGAGAAAGACCTGGCAACCCACTCCCCTAAACAATCAGCCATTGAAAACCCTATGAATAGCAGAGAAGCACTGACAATAGTGTTTGGCCTATTGTACGTACGCAGGGTAGCTATGAGTCAGACACCAACTTGATGGAACCTAACAACAGCAACTGTGTAATATACTAAGGATGGCTTCTGTATCCCGCACTGAGTTGTCTGCTACATGCACCTCCCAGGTTAGCCAGTCCTTCGTGGAGACCTGGACTTTGATCTCCCAAATCCTAGGCCATCCACCCTCCACCTCCAGCCCCACTTCCCACTGGGCCACCACAGTGAGCTCCCTGCCAGCCTCCCAGGTCCATTCATACTCTGATCCTTTCTATATCAATGCTAAAACCCTAGCCAGCCCTTTGAAGCCCCGCACGGACCCGCCCTGCCAACCTTCTCCAATTCGTTCACCCATGGTGTTCACGTTGCTGAGCTACGCTAGCCAGGCCTGTGCTGCCTGGTCCTGGCAGAGCCCGGCACTGGGCAGGTGTTGAGGAAACGCCTGTTGAGTGGATGAGCATTTGGCCCTCCTACGTCCTTCAGACACAAACCTGGGAGTGGCCGAAGGGCACTGGCCTGGAAGGTCTGAGGGGCCAGGCTGCCCAGCCCTGCCCTTGGTGGCAGCTCTTCCCTGCTGCTGCGTGACAGTCCTCTGAGGACGGAAAGGTGTTGACAGAGATGTGCTTTCTGGTTGATGCTGATCTTTCCTAAACCTTTCAATCAGTCAGTTCTCGTCCGGGAATGTAAACTGTGAAGTGAATTTCTTTAAAAAAAAAAAAAAACAAATTGCCTCCAAACATGCCATTCTCTTTGCTTTCTACTCTGGTTAAAAATAACTTCGTGTTCTAAGCCCTGACGTTTATTCTGAAACTATGAAAAGTAGACTGGAAGGCTGCAAAGTCGTTTAAATAGCTTCAAATTTTGATCATGTCAACTTACATAAGGTATGTGTTTAGAAACCACCCAAGTGCTGGGAACCAAAAGCAAAAAATTGTGACTCCCCCCAATTCTTTGGTTTAAAATAATGTTGCTAAGAATATTACACCTTTTGTAGACAACAATTGGTGGGTCAAGATTTCGTCCCATGCCCCTCTCCTGTCTCAAATGGGTGTAAATATAATTAGATTAAATCATGGGCTTAATCAGCAGGAAAAGGAGTCTAAAATCCTACCTTTCTTTCGGTACATTCCAAAAGAGATTATGCACTACAAAAACTGAAACATGACTGGAAGCCTCAGCAATAGGATTGTTCTTTCCAGGAGCAGCTATCATGGGATGTTACAATTCTTTCTAGGAGCAACCACCATGGGATGTTACAACTGGGCGAGGCCCCAGATGCGACGTGGCTCCCTTGTTTTTCACCTAGGATGGGGAGTGGGCTCGGCCATGTCACAAGGACCAGGGTTTCTAGGCCATCCCTTCCGTCCCCACCTCCCTCCATGCCCTGATGCTGAACATGCTTGTCCCACCCCACCGAGAACCCCTTAACCTCCTGTCTTAAAGCGAAGAGCACAGATGTCCAGAGAGGTCGAGAGCTTTACTCAGTGTCACAAACAGTTAGCCAAGGACCGCAAGAGCCAGAACACACAAACAGAGCCCAGTTAGCCCAGACAAGACAACAGGACTCCGATCCCCAGGGTCTGTAGCAGTCATGTAGGAAACTAGACCACAGCCTCTGCAGCCATCTGCCCAGGATGGCCAGGCTTGGGCAGCAGGCTGGCCTACCAACCATACAAAACTAAATAGACTCCCTACTGGGGAGTTGAATAGTATCTGCCTCTCAAATTCATGCTTACTGGGAAACTTAGAGTGTGACCTTATTTGGAAACAAGGTATATGGATTTGCTAGAGCTGCAATGGGGCTGGGGTTTAGCTTAGTTGGTAGAGTGCTGTTCTGCGCTCTCTGAGGCCCCGAGTTTGATCCCCAGCACCGCAAAACCGGGAGAAGGACCTGGCAATCCACTCCCAAGGCAATCCCGAAACAGTCAGCCATTGAAAACCCTATGAGGGTTGCTATAAGTCAGATACCGACTTGACGGCACCTAACAACAACAACAACAACAACATTGAAATGAGGAGGGTCTCTATTTGTTGGATCCAACTTGAGGGCACCTGACAAGAATAAGAGCTGCAATAATAAATACACAGACTGGGCATCCTAAACAATAGAAAGTCATTTTCTCACAGTTCTGAAGGCTGAAAGTCCAAGATCAAGGTGCTGCCAGGGGTTAAGGTGAGACGTCTCTTCTTAGTTTACAGACGGCTACCTCCTCCTATGTCCTCATTCTACCTCTGCTCTGTGCACACAGTAAGGGTGTCTGTCTCTCTCTTATGGTCGGGATGTCTCTGTCTCTCTCTTTGTCTCTGTCTCTCTCTCTCTGTCCCTTCCTCCCTTGCAGTTCCGGGGAATGAATCCAGGGCCTTGTGGATGCCAGGTAAACACTGTACCACTGCGCTATCTTGGTTTTCTGCACAAGGTCTCACTATGTAGCCAGGCAGGCCTTGAACTTGAGATCCTCCTGTCTCCACCTCCAGCGTGCCAGGAGTACAGGGCTGTGCCACCATGCACATTCCTGCTCTCATAAGGGCCTCAGTCCTCTTCAACTAGGGCCCCACCCTTGTGACTGCACTTCATCTAACTATCTCTCTAAAAGTCCCATTTCCAATATCATCACACGAGTGGACTAGAGCTTCAACCAATGAATTTGGCAGGAGGCACAACTCAGTCTATAACATAATAAACCAGAAGGTCTTTGCAGATGTAGTTAATCAAGTTGAAATTAGCTCCTACTAAGTGAGGGGGTCTTTATAGGAAGGGGAGAGGACACACAGAGTCACAGAGAACAAAGCCGTGGTATGATAAGGGAGAAACTGGAGAGACGCATCTGTCAGCCAAGGGACACCAACAATTGCCAGCAGGTGCCAGGAGCTAGGACAAGGAACAGATTCCCCTAAGGGCCTCCAAAGGAACAAAGCTGCCCATACAAGTCCCTTGATTTCAGACTTCTAGCCTCCTGACCTGAGAGAGAATACATTCCTGTTGCTTTAAGTCACCTGGTTTGTGGTCTTGTGTTACTACATCCCTGGGAAACTATTACACTCCCCAAGCCAATGACATCAAATGCCTTGCTTCCAGTTCACTTGCCTCTTACTACCTCATGCCAGGCACCTCTCAACAGGGCTCACCTGGAGTCTTCTATTTCCCCACTACAAAGCTTCCTCACCCGCTCACCTAACTGAGTATCTACCAAGCACAGATGATGGTGACCAACTCTCTTGCAAACTCTGACAAAATACATGGATTTGGTTTTCAGCTGTGTGGTCTTTGTTTATTTCTATCATTAGTTGTTTCCACAGGTCTTCTGCACTAAGTGCTCCCAAAGAGCTATTGTGATGATTTGTTCATCCCTGTATTGTCCCACCTCTGCCACAGGACGTCCAGCTAGAACATTTGATAAGGCACACACACTATATCTAAAGTGAATCAGGAGCCAAGATTCCCACCCACTACACAACAAACTCTGAGCCAGTCACCCATGGGCAACATGTAAGACTTCTGAGTTTATCAAAAGGACAGGGATTATTAAGTAAAGCCATTTCTATTTGGGAAAATAGGTGCAATTTTTTAGCATGATAAGTACTCTACTCTAGAATATAAATAGTAAATACATGTGTGAGTAAATACACATGTTCTCCCTCCCTCCCTCCCTCTCTCTCTCTTCCCCCCACTGCCCCCCAGCTTACTACATGCCAAGTGGTCTGAGAACTTGTTATAGTTTGTATCTTCAGTGTTCTCCAAAGGTCTGTGTGGTAAAGGCGTACTCCTTAGGGTGGTGCTATTGGAAGGGGATGGAGCCTTTAAGAGGTGGAGCCTAGGGGGATATTTAGGTCACTGGAGGTATGCCCTAAAAGGGGATTGTGGGACCCCAGTCTCTTCCTTTTTCTTTTGCTCCCTGGCCATGAGGTAAATCGTTTTGTTCTACCACACGCTTGCGCCTGCTGTGATGCATTGCCTTGCTACAAGCCCCAAAGCAGCAGAGTAATTGATCATGGACTGGAATCTCCAAAACTGGAGCCACAATAAACCTTTTCTGTTTGTAAGTTGATTATCTCAGGTATTTCAAGAGTGATAGCTGATGAACACAGTACTTCATATGTTGTGTCTCATTTAATCTCCATAACAAGATGTGAAATTCTATCATTAGCCCCATTCACAGATGGACAAACTAGGGCACATAACGGTTAAATAAATAGATCATGCAGAAAGTAAATGCAAAAACAATCTTGGCAATTCAGTCACAATAGCACTTGACTGTACATCAAGAGCCAAAAATATTTCTTTGACACAATTTCTCATTTGGAATTTGTTCTAAGGCTATCATCTGAAATACAGGGGAGAAACCATATGTGTGAGGACATTTGTTACCTCTAATTGTAAGACAGTGGAAGACACCACTTGTCCAGGAAGAGGATAATGGTCAAACAGCTGTGATATTTCCCTCTAGTCTTTTCACAAACATTTGCATGTCCTGACACCGTTCCAGATTCATGGTAGATATCCATAAACAAGATGCCGTCCTGGGGCATCTTAGATAGAATATCATCTACAAGGATAATTAAAAACACTGAAGGTGGAAAGAATGTTTATCACAAATGAAGCAAAGGAACACTCAAAGGCACTTTTGGTTTGTTTGCTGCTATGAGCAACGAAGCGAATGCAAAGAACTGGACAGAAATGCTCCCAAATCATTATGGTTGGAACAGCAGGTAAAGGAGTTCTACACCTTCCCCGGCCATGGCCCCCTCTGCAAATGCTTTTTTTTTTTTTTTTTTGTGGTAGTGGGGGTTGAACCCAGGGCCTCAAGTTTGCACGCTTTGCAAGTGCTGGACCACCGAGCTGTAACCCCCAGCCCTTTTTCAATGTTTTTATTTTTTTTACTTTTTGAGACAGGGTCTTGCTAAGTTATGCAGACTGCCTCTGGTCTCAAACTTGCGATCCTCCTGCCTCCACCTCCCAAACTGCTGCCATGACAGGTGTGTACCACTACACCCGGCTGCAAATGCTTTGTAACACAGTTGTATTGTTTCTCTCATTAAACACATCTAAGTCAATTTTCTATGGTTTAGCAAAAAATTTTTAAAAAGGCTGAATCTTAAAAAGAATGCACAAAAGAATCCAGCACTAAAGAGCACAAACCATGTGATCCTATTTCTATGATGTTCAAGTACAATCAAAACAAAGAAATCCAAATGCTGGGAGAGGAGAAGGCACTGATTAGAAAAGGTCACAAGGAATTTTCCGGGGTCAGGGAAATGTTCTAGAACTTGACTGGTATGGTAGTTATATGGCTATGTATGTTTGTCAAAATTCCAACTGCGTACTTAAAATCTGTGCATTTTATTGCATTTAAGTTATACTTCACTAGAGGGCTGGGCATGCGGCTCAGTGGTAAAGCACTTGCCTTGCATGTGCAAGGCCCTGGGTTCAATCCCCAGCTCTGCCAAAACCCCCAAAAAGTCAGGTTTCATAGAAGAGAGACCCACTGAAGGCGTCACAGTCTAGGAAGGGGAGCATGTCACCAGCGACAAGTGTTAAGAACTCACCATCAAGCCGGGCGCGGTGGCGCACACCTGTAATCCCCGCGGCTGGGGAGATGGAGGCAGGAGGATCCCAAGTTCAAGACCAGAGGCAGTCTACGTAATTTAGCGAGACCCTGTCTCAAAAAAGTAAAAAATGGGCTGGGGGTGCAGCTCAGTGGTCCAGCACTTGCAGAGCATACAAGCGTGAGGCCCCCGGTTCAACCCCCGTACTGCAAAAAAATAAAAACAAAACAAAACCAAAAAAGAACTCCCATCAGTGTTACTGCTTGTGAAGAGGATAAACAGGTGAGAAGACCTGGTTCCCACACATGCAAAGGACACAGGTCACCCTGTGGAGAGGACTCAAGGTGGGCTGAACCTGGTCCCCCCGCTGTTTCTCAACAGGCGAGGTCACCTCCAGAGGTCGGAGGGCACCAGCAAAAGCTGGGGAAGCCAGAGAGCTCTGATGCTGGGACCCTCTCAGGTCAGTTCCTGTCCATCTGCATCCCAGGTAACAAGACTGCGTGTCACCTGAGCCATCACCTTCACCAATGACGAGAATGCAGCCCAATGTCCTGGGGGCCAGGCCCCGTGTGGAGAAGGGCGCACGCTCACCGTTGTGTTATCTCGGCTGGCAGAACGGAGGCCATGCATTAGCTGGAGTGGTCTGACCCACCGGCAGAAACAATTATTCATTGTCTGCTGCGGCCACAGGGCAGCGGTCTGTGGGAAGTCCCCGGGCTGGGCCTCAGCATGGGAAGCCCTAGTGAAAATGAGCTGCTGCTACTGGGGATCGCAATGTAGTCCCAGAACTCAGAGCCAAAGCTGGTGCACACTGGGCATGCGGGTTAGGGCTTCACCAGCAGAGGCTCCTAGAACCACTGTAGCCAAGATCTACAAGCTGAAAGCCCCGGAGATCTACTCCAGCACAGTTCTGGGCGTCCAAAATCAAGCTGCTGGCAAGGGAGGTTCCGCCTAGAGGCAGTGGAGAATCTGCTCTGGGCCTCTCCGAGCTTCTGGTGACAGCTGGCAGTCCTGGCTCATAGGCACATCACCCCGATTTCAGGATGTCTTGGCATGGCACTCTCTTCTCTTGGTGTCTCCATGGCACTCTTCTAAGGACACTTATGGTTGTTGTTAGGTGCCATCGAGTCAGGTCCGACTCATAGTGACCCTTACAGGGTTTTCAATGGCTGACTGTTTCAGGATTGCCTTGGGAGTGGATTGCCACATCCTTCTCCTGTTTTTGTGGTGCTGGGAATCGAACATGGGACCTCAGAGACTGCAGAGCGGCGCTCTACCAACTGAGCTAAATCCCAGCCCCTAAGGACACTAGTCATTGGATTTAGGGCCCATCCTAATCCAGTATGACCTCACCGTGACTAATCACATCTGCAAAGGCCTAATTTCCAGAGAAGGGCATGCTCACAGATCCCAGGGGTCAGGACTTCAAGGTGTCTTTTTGGGGGGAACAACTCAACCTACATCACACACATATCTGATGACTTGGTTAACTCCTTGTGCGCAGAACACAAGCACCAAAAGCGCCTGTGATGAAGTGTTCTCGAGAACGACATAGTAGTGGTCAGGGTTAGGTCTTTTATCTGCTCTGACTTGCCCAGCACAGTCCCGACTCACATCTGCTGTCCAGTATAACTAGTAGGATCCTCCTCCCTCTCAAGTGTCCCAGTATCCCTGGTCACTCTACTGACTAAGAACAATTAGCTAAGAGAGTTCAAATGAACTGTGTCGATATCCCAGGAAAGACCTCCATCATTCTCAAGCAGACACTGGGTCCTTCCTTGCCCTAGAAACAGCCTTGAGTTCAATGGCTGGGGGAATGTTTGGGGAAAGACAGGTCTGGAGCTTAGTGCAGGGCCTCAGGTGAACCTCTCTTCCCAGAGCTAAGGGGATGGGTGGGAGGACCCGGCAACCCACTCCCAAAAATCAATCCGCCATTGAAAACCCTATGAATAGCAGAGAAGCACTGACAATATTGTTTCACCTGTTGTACACAGGGTCGCTATGAGTCAGATACCAACTCGACGGCACCTAACAACAACAACAACAACAATAACAACAACAGAAGATGGGCAGTCTGTTAAGAGCGAGTGGTGCAGGCTCCCCCCAGCAGGGAAGGGACCTGGGAGACAGACAAGAATGACCCCTCCTTTACTTCTGACATGCTCTGGGCCTGAGGTCAAGGCCCAGCTGAGAGCTGGAATGGTGGTGAGTTTTATGTGCCAACTTGGCCAGGCTGCAGCAACCAGTTATATAACCAAACGTAAACCTAGGCGTCGCTGTGAAGGTTTTTAATAAATGGGGTTAACATCTACCATCTGTTGAGCTTTAGTAAAGGAGATTACCTCTGATAATGTGGGTGTGAATTCAACTCCACTGCAGTTAGTTGAAGACCACAAGAGGAAACACTGAGGTTTCTGGGAGAAGGAATTCTCCAAGATGACAACATTGGCTCCTGCCTGAGTTTCCAGCCTGGCCTGCCCAGCAGACTTCAGACCTGCCAGGCCCCAAATCATGCAAATTAACTCCCTAAAATGACTCTCTTTATGGATGGACGGACACACACACACACACACACACACACACACACACACACGGCTACAGTTTGGACAACTGTCCCTCAAAGGTCCATGTGTGAAAGGTTTGGTCCCTAGGGTGGCCATATTGGCAGGTGCTACAGACCAGCATGAGTTGGAGCCTAGAAGGAGGTTCTTAGGTGATTGGGGGTGTGCTCTCAGAAGGAAGGGATTGTGGGCCCCAGGCCTCTTCCTCTTGCTTCCTTGCTTATGCAGTAAGCATTCTGCTTTGCCATGGGCTCCCACTGTGATGCTCTACTCTTGCCAGAGGCCCAAAGCAACAGAGCCACTCCATCTGGTTCTGGAACCTCCAAAACCATAAGCCAACAATGAATCTTTCCTCTTTATAAATTAACTGCCTCTGGTATTTCATTATGGTGACAGAAAACTGACACATATGCACACGCATATCCTACCTATGTGGATGTATTCTCAGGGTTGTTATGAGTCAGACCTGACTTGATGGTACCTAACGACAACAACGACAACAAGGACAACATATCCATAAAGAGAGAGAGAATAGATGCGTATGTACCACCTATAAATGCTGTTTCAATGGAGAACCACTGGACTATGGCAGGTTGGGCTTTGGACACGAAGAATAAGAAGCCACACCTGCCACTGGATAAGGCAGAACCAGGAAGTCAGGCTGGTGAAGGGACAAACAGGTAGAGAGTCCGTGGGGAGACCTAGCAGGCCACTATGGCCACTTGGAACCCACAGCTGTGGGCCAGGGTCACCCTGCCTTAGCACTCTTAGCTCCTATGACTTCCCTACTTGCTCCACAATTATTGTCCTCGTCACAAAACTGCCTCTTCCTACACTGAGTCCCTGCTGCTCCCCTGAGTCGCCTTAGGCATGAAGTCCCCAGCCAGGATTTAGCATACACGGGGGCTGTGCTGGGGCAGTATATTGAGAGAGCCCACAGAGATCTTTCTGGAAAGGACAGAATAGGTTCTCCTTCTGCAGAATTGGCTGCTTAAAGCAGGCAGTCCCTCCATGAGCACTGCTTGGACTAATACGTGGTCCTTGTAAATATTTACAACTCTAATGAGACCATGCAGCCTCTAGGATTCAAGTAATCAAATGAAGCAAGGCCTTTGCAGAAAGGAAGAGACAGGCATCCTGGATGGATTTCCAGATGTGACCGCAAACAGGAAGGGCTCACTGAACATGTGCTGAGTGGCTGATGGTGGCAATTTGAGCACATGAGCCCTTTTCTCTAAAATCTCAGAAGAATCAAAAAGTCTGCACAATTCCTTCTTGGTTCCTTGTTTATTTTAACATCTCTAATTGTGGCTCTAATTGTGTGCTCAGCTCTAATTGTGGAAAACATTTCTGATAAAGAGTCACTAGGGTCTGAATTTTATTCTTAGCTTTCCTTTGTGAGTATGAAGGAAATTGCTTGCTATTGTTGTCACGTGCTCATAGGGAGTCTGTATTCAACAGAACAAAACACTCTTCAATTCTGCACCAGGTACACAATCTTATTATGTTTAAGTCCACTGTTGTAGACACTGTGTCAATCCATCTAGTTGAGGATTTCCCTTTTTTTGGTTGTTGTTGACCTGCCACTTTCCTAAGCAGATGTCCTTTTCCAGGGATTGCTCCCTCCTAATTGTCCAAAATATGTCAGATGCAGTCTATCCATCCTTGCTTCCAAAGAGTACTCTGGTTGCACTTTTTCTAGGACAGACCTGTTGTTGCTTTGGGAAGCCCATGGTATATTCAATATTCATCTCCAGCACCATTAATTCAAAAGCATTAATTCTTCTTCTGTTTCCCTTGTTCAATGTTCAGCTTTCACAACCACATGATGTGACTGAAAATACCATGGCACGAGTCAGGCACACCTTGTCTTTAATGTGACATCTTTTCTTTTCAACACCTTAAAGAGGTCTTTTTCAACAGCTTTTCCAAATGCAGTGCATCTTTTGGTTTTTGACTGCTGCTTCTATGATTGTTGAATCAAGTAAAGCAAAATCCTGGACAACCTCAATCTTTTTTCCACTTATTATGAAGGTGCTTACCGACCCACTTACAAGGATTTTTGTTTTGTTGATGTTGAGGCACAATCCATACTGAAGGCTGTGTTTTTCGATCTTCATCAGTAAATGTTTCAATTCCTCTTCACTTTCAGCAAGCAGAGTTGTGTCATTTGCTGATGCACGTTGTTAATGAGTCTTCCTTCAATCATGATGCCGCATTCTTCTTCATAAAGTCCAGCTTCTCAGATTATTTGCTTACCATAAAAATTGAAGAGGCATGGTGAAAGGATACAGCCCTGATGTACATCCTTTTCGACTTTAAACCATGCAGTGTTTCCTTGTTCTATTCGAATGACTGCCTCTTGATCTATGTACAGATTCCTCATGAGTACAATTACATGTTCTGGTTTCCCATTCTTTGCAGTGTTCTCCACAATTTGTTATGATCCACACAGTCAAATGCCTTTGGATAGTCGATAAAAGATAGACAGACATCTTTTTGGTATTCTCTGCTTTCAACTAATATCCATCTGACATCAGCAATGATGTCCCCGGTTTCACTTCATCTTCTGAATCTGGCTTGGTTTTCCAGCAGTTCCCTGACTATATACTGCTGCAGTCCCTTTGAATGATTTGTAGCAAAATTTTGCTTGTGTATGATAATGAGTCATTTGACAGTTTCCACATTTGGTTGGATACCCTTTCATGGGAATAGGCACAAATAGGGATCTTTTCCAGTCAGTTAGCCAGGTAGCTGTTTTCCAAATCTCTTGGCATAAACAAGTAATCCCCTCCAGTGCTACATCTGTTTGTTGAGACATCTCTACTAGTATTCCATCAATTCCTGGAGGCTTGTGTTTTGCCAATTCCTTCAAAGCAGCTTCCACTGCATCTTTCAGTACCATTGGTTCCTGATCATATGCAACCTCTTGAAATGGTCGGTCACCCACCAATTCTTTGTGGTATAATAACCCTGTGTATTTCTTCCATCTTCTTTTGATGTTTCTTGCATGATTTAATATTTTCCCTGTAGAATCTTTCACTATTGCCACTTGAGGCTTGAATTTTTTCTTCAATTCCTTAAGCTTCATAAAAACAGAGTGTGTTCTTCCCTTTTGGGTTTCTATCTCCAGCTCTTTGCACATGTCATTATGATATTTGATTTTGCCTTCTCGAGCTGCAAATCCTTTGAAATCTTCTGTTTAGTTCCTTAAGTTCATCATGTCTTCCTTTTACTTTAGCTGCTTGACATTCAAGGGAAAGTTTCAGAGTCTCTTTTGACATGTAATTTTGTCTTTTCTTTATTTTCTATCTTTTTAATAACCTTTTGCTTTCCTCATGAATAATGTCTTAGATGCCATGCCAGAACTCATCTGGTGTTCTACCATTAGTTTCTAATGCATCAAACCTGTTCTTAAGGTGGTCTCTGAATTCAGGTGGGATATACTCAAGGTTATGCCTTGGTTCTCCTACACATGTAATTTTCTTCAGTTTCAGTTTGAACCTGCATATGAGCAGTTGATGGTCTGATCCACAATCAGCACCTGGTCTGGTTCTGACATTGGATATTGAGATTTTCCATCATCTCTTTCTGCAAATGTAGTCAGTTTGGTTCCTGTATGTTCCACCTGGTGAATTCCATGTGTATAGTTCCTGTTAATGTTGGTAAAAAAATGTATTTGCAATGAAAAGATCATTGGTCTGACAAAATTCTATCATGCGATCACCAGCATCGTTTCTTTCACCAAGGCCATATTTTCTACCTACTGAGGCTGCTTCTTCATTTGCAACTTCTGCATTCCAGTCACCAGTAATTATCAGTGTATCTTGGTACCATGTTCAATCTAAAGTTGCAGGAGCTGATAAAAATCTGCCCTTTCTTCATTTGTGGCCTTAGTGGTGGGTGCATAAGTATGAAGGAAATTGCTTAGCTCTTTGCTTTCCCCAAAGCATGTGAGGTTGGAGGGAGGTTCTCAGCTTTTTATAAATAGGAGCTTCATCAGAATCACAGAACAAAATCTGAGCTAAACCACCCTGATTCATTGAGCCTTTCCTTGTGGCCCTTTCCTCCCTCATATGTCTTTGCTGACCATTACCTCCCTTCAAGCACATCAACAGAACTAAGGTTGAGGAACTGGTAAAGAATCTGACAGTGTGCACTGTGGTAAGCCTGGAAAGTTCAGTTCCAATCTCAGTTTTGCTATTTTTATTTTTATTGTTTTGCTAGTTTTGCCACCAAGGCTGTCAGAGCCAGCCTCAGTTTCTTCCTCAGTAAGAACAGAGCACACAGTGACCCGGAAGATATAGCCCATCTAGCTCAGCTTTATTTGTGCTGTGTCTCCTTACCATGGCGTGGCAGGAAGAAAGTGGATCTGTAAGACAGAAAAACTTCTTTCCTTCGCCACCCCCCACCCTGCTTCTCTTATTCCCCTTACCTGCCCAATGCTTTGAATTGTTGAGCAAGCTCACTATACCTCACATCTACTCTGAAAGGTTAGGAATGGTGACAAGGCAAAAGCTACTGACTTTTCTCATCCCTCAACTCCCCATGCACATGTGCGTGCCTTACATGCATGCATGCACATGCACATGTGCATACACACGGAATTTTCCTGCCCCAGCAAGGTTGTGTGCATTTCTCTATATCTCCAGGGTTTCATCCTCAGAATTTAAAATCTATGCATTCTTCGCACAGCTTCTCCCACCTGAGCACAGAAGGCAAGGCTGTTAAATGTCTAAGGATGATCATTCAACACAGACTGAAGCCTACCTGTGCTCTGGGGTTAGAACACAGAATATAATCTCTTGTCTCCAGGGAAGGGCTGGCAGAGGATTATGAGCAGGAGGACTGACCTCCAGTGCTAAAGCCACCAGTGTGGGGAAATGACCAGGGAGTAAAATAACTCATAAGGAGACTGATGGGCTGGGTGCAGTGGTGCATACTTGTAATCCCAGTGATTTGGGAGGCTGAGAAAGGAGGATCGCAAATTTGAGAGCAGAGGGAGCCTGTGTAACTTGGTGAGATCCTGACTCAAAATAACAACAACAACAAGGTAAAAAAATGGGCTGGGGTGTGGCTCAGTGGTACAGTGCTTGCAAAAGCATGTGTGAGGACCTGGGTTCAATTCCCCCGTATCACAAGAAAAAGAGAGAAAGAGAGACCAAGTGAGAGAAATCAATGGGAAAGTAGATCTGTGGAAAAGTATCACGTCAGCCCTTCCACAGAAAGATCCTGAGCAACATCAAATCTTCACAGAGGTGAGTCATCAAGACCTAGCCATGACACCACCTTCCTATAACATGTCGATTTTCCCCTTTACGCATGTGTCCAGTACCCCCTCCCATGTGCACACATATGCTCAAAGGAAAAGTCTGGTGTAAAGATGATGACAAACACTATGTCAAAAGCATCAAGACAAAAGTGTTGTGCACTGTTACTGACATCTAGTGGGTAGCGCAGGGCTGCTGCTCAAAATCCTACCATGCACAGAACATACCCCCTCCCCCTAGTGACAGAGTTGTCCAACCCCAAATGCAAACAGTGCACAGGCCAAGAGACCCCGGTTGGGGAAATCACACAAGCTGAAAGGTGGCTGCTGTTGTTGCCCATTGAACACAGATGTGTACCTCACTCTGCCTCCTTGTAATTAAGACCTTCACTCTTCTCCTTATCCTGAATGATTTACCTATCAGGCCACAAGCCATCAAAGCACCCATTATCCTTCCACAAAGAACTCTGGGCTGCTAGCAAAATGAATGAAAATTCTGTGACCCTCACCCCCTCAACTTTGCCCCATACTTTCCTTAAACTCTCATTGTTGTTGTTGTTGTTAGGTGTCGTCAAGTCATGTCTGACTCATAGAGACCCTCACAGGGTTTTCAATGGCTGGTTATTTTGGGATTGCCTTGGGAGTGGATTGCCATGTACTTCTCCCATTTTTGCAGTGCTGAGTATTGAACTTGGGACCTCAGAGCCTGCAGAGCAGCACTCTACCGACTGAGCTAAATCCCAGCCCCAAAATCTCATTAAGTCAATTTACAGCCACACGCTTCAACAAGGGTGCATGTCTTGCCTGCAGAGATGAGCTACTCATGAGCCATACAGAATGACACCTCCCTGCTCCTCTGTCTTGGCTTAAACATTTTATTCCACCTGCTGTGGTTCTCTAATATATGTGATGCTATACAGCCAGTATGCCTGTCCCAGGAGTGGAAGGTGCTCTCAGCACAGATTCTCACTTTCATTCCGTGCAATGAGCACCCAGGAAGATTGGTGCTAAGGGCTGCTAGGGAGCAGAGATTAATCGGGTACTGTTGGTGATTGGCTGGGGAGGGGGAGCCAGATGTGTGGCTAAGGGTGACTGTAAAAAGACAAAGGACACAAGGAGAGACTTAGCCAGAGCTTTAGCGGGATACAGAAGAGGGAACAATGAACTCAAATGCAGAAAAGATGACTCAGCGTTGAGCTGGACTTGGAAATGGACTTGGAAGGATGTTCTGGGAGACATCCCTGAGAAAGGAGGGGACTTTCTAGGCAAAGGAGCCAACAGGTGCTGAAGCAGGAAGCCCGGAATGAACCCTGGCATCCAGGAACTCTATGACATCAGTCCTGGGGGCATCTGGGATGTCGAGAGGTTGGGAAGAGACACTGGAACATGAGGAAATCAGGCTGTAGGACACTGAGTGTCAGGATAAGGACTCTACCACATCCAAGGCCACCCGGGAGCACTAGATTCCTGTGTCTAGGAACTATAGGATTTGAGTATTTTAACCAATGGTTGGCAATTCTTTTTTTTTTTTGCAATGGGCCAGAAAGTAAATGTCTTTGGCCTTGCGAGTTGTGGCTCCCTGCCACAAATACCTGACTTGCCATTAGTATGTAAAAGTGTCTGTATATAAAATACATAAGCATATGGGCATGGGTGTGTGTCAATAAAACTTTATTTATGTTCTCTAAAATCTGAACTCCATATCACTTTCTTTTTTTTTTTTTTTTTTTTTTTTTTTTTTGGTGGTACTTAGAGGTTAAACCTAGGGCCTCACACATACTTTGTAAGCTCTCTACCACTTAGCTGCACCCCCACCCCATTTTTTATTTTTTATCTTGAGACAGGGTCTCAATAAGTCACAGAGACTGCCTCTAGCCTTAAGCCTGCAATCCTCCTGCCTCTGCCTCCTGAGTTGCTGCAATTACAGGCAAGAGCTACCACATCCAACACCATATGGCTTTCATGTGTTACAAAATACCATTCTTTGAAAACTTTTTCCAACCATTTCAATGTGTTGTTGTTGTTAGGTGCCATTAAGTCATGTCTGACTCATAGAGACCCTTATAGGGTTTTCAATGGCTGATTGTTTCAGGATTGCCTTGGCAGTGGATTGCTATGTCCTTCTCCCATTTTTGCAGTGCTGGGAATCGAACCTAGGACCTCAGAAACTGCAGAGCAGTGCTCTACCAATTGAGCTAAATCCCAGCCCATTTCAATGTGTAGCAACCATTTTTAGCTTGCAGGCTGTATTAAAAACAGATGAGGAGTGGATTTGGCCCATGGGCTGAAGTTGACTGACACCTGGGAGGTTAGGGGAAACAGGGAGCTCAGGTAGAAGCTGCTGGAATAGCGTGGGAATGGAGAGGGGCAGGTGGAGACATGCTGTGGCCACCTAACCCACAGGACGGAAGGCCATGGGATGGAGGAGGTGAAGCTGTGGTCTCCACCTAGGCTACGTGGGCTCTGGGATGCCATGGACCTAGACAGGTAATATGGAGGCAAGGATCAGGAAGGCTGTGGGCGTGTCTGTGCACCCCACACCCAAGGAGAGAGAAACCTCTGGACAGGATGCAGACGGCTGTGTCTCGGAGAAAGCAGATCAGGCTGGGGGGGCCACTCAGAGTGCTGGGTGGGTGACAGCGTTAGCACCACCCATTTTTGCCTGTTTTGCTTCCTGAAACCCTGATTCTCGTTGGGGAGATCCCCTCCTCTTGTTCTTGTCCATGGGATTAAGTAGGGCTGGTCCTTCCAGGGGCCCACAGGCAAATGGTCCAATGAGAGTCCATCTTAGGAATTTGTCAGACCTGTTTTTGGACAGTGGCAGATCTTTCTGCTAAACTTGAAAGTGGCACATCACAGGCCTGCACTTTTCAGGGTCCCTTTGTAGAGAGAGAGAGACTGGGAAGGAAGCTGGACTTATCCTCGTGCCACTTACTGGCACCTGGATACAGCCATGCCTACTTGCCAAATGTGCACTCCTTATGTTGGGAACCAACAATTTCTTATCCTTTGCTCATGCCACTCCAAGCTCAGTTTCAGTCACTTTAAAGTTCAAACACATGTCGATGATGTTGGAATACACCCTGGAGGGCCGAGATTTGCTCTTGGAATTGAGTGAAATGGGGCGCCTCTCTTAGAGAATTATGCCTAAAGCATTTGCATCTGCCTTATTTATCTGTTCTTGTTGTTAGGTGCTTTTAGGTCAGATCCGGCTCATAGCGATCGAAATACTCCCCGACAATGTGCCATGCACACCAGCTTTTTATGTTTCAGCCCATTGTGGCAGCCACTGTTTCTTCTCATTTTGAGTCATGCCATGTTAGTAAAAGGAAGTCCCAGGGGCTTTCCTCTATTCCTGTCATTAAGGTTGACTCTACTCTGAGGAGGCAACTCTTCCCCAGTCATTTCTTGAATGCCTTCTAGTCTGGGACACCCATTTTCCAGCCCTATATTTGACAGTGCTTCTCTGTTATTCATAGGGTTTCAGATGACTGATTGTTTCAGGAGTGGGCTGCCAGGTCCTTCTCCCTAGTCTGTCTTAGTCTGGAAGCTCAGCTAAAACCTGTCCACCATAGGTGGCCCTGCTGGTATCTGAAATACCGGTGGCATAGCTTTCAGCATCACAGCAACATACAAGCCCCCAGAGCATGACAAGTTGACAGACATGTGGGGGTTATTTATCTTTAGATGGAACCATATACAGTAGATACTCAATAACTGCTGGTGTAAGAATGAAGGCACATAATCCCAGGGAACCAAGCACCCCAGGCTACAGGACGCTCTCTGGGGAGACACATTAGAAAGCCCTGGGGATTTCCCCACCTCTGGAGTATCCAGGGGCTAAGAGGAGCCATGGGCTGGGATTTAGCTCAGTTGGTAGAGTGCTGCGCTGCAGTCTCTGAGGTCCTGAGTTCAATTCCCAGCACCAGAAAAATGGGAGAAGGGCCTGGCAACCCACTCTCAAGGCAATTCCAAAACAGTCAGCCATTGAAAACCCTATGAGGGTCGCTATGAGTCGGATACCGACTCGACGGCACCCAACAACAACAACAAGAGCCATGAGCCACACAGATCTGATTCTGTCTCCTACAAACACCATGACAGGCTCCATTGGGGAAGGGGAGACCAAGTATAAACATATTTCCTGTGGCACCTAAGGGGAGAAAGGAAATTGCCTGGGCTCAGAAGTGGCCAGAAGGCGGCACAGAACTGTCTGCCATCAGCAGCCACTCACAGAGCAAAAGACCAAAGTGGGGACGGAGCTCCCAGGATGCTGGTGGGGTGGGAATGTGGAGTGGGGAGCAGCCTGGGATCCCAGGCCTCTATGTCTGACAGAGGGTCTGGAATACTCAATTCGGTGGTAAGGCCATGGGTGTGAGCTCAGAGAAGCCAGCAGCAGGCAGGGAGCACTGGACAGGGAGTCAGTGCACCAGGCTGAGCCCCGGGTCCTGTGTTCATGGAACACGTGGCATCGCGTCACTGGGACCTGTTTCCTCGTCTGTCCATGAGAAGGTTGGACCCGAGAAGGGTGTGTCCACGTGAGGAAGAGCTCAGCTGATCTGAGGGGTACCCTGAACCTGCCTCCCCACCGGCGCCAGCACTGGAGGTACAAACACATGGGTGGGGATGGATTTCTATGTTATTAGTCCAATTACGGAGCTGGCGATAGCTCTGGTCATTTCATTTTCTCATGCAGGCAAGACCAGCCTCCCCTACATTTTAACCCTCACACTACACTTACAAGCGTGGCCCAGGGCCAGCTCCTTACTCATACTGGCCATTAGCACCTGCCTCTTGGGCTCAGGGATTGGGTGGGATGAGCTCTGTGGAGGGCAAGGGCTGCCTGTGCTTGCTATTCTGTGCGATCAAGGACACTGGGGCCCTGATCCTGTCTCATGGTGCCAGGGGAGTTTGTACATTCAAAAGGTGCCCTTAAAAGTCAGGCGCGGTGATGCACACCTGTAATCCCAGTGGCTCAGGAGGCGGAGGCAGGAGGATCGCAAGTTCAGGACTAGAGGCAGTCTGCGAAACTTAGTGAGATCATGTCTCAAAAAGTAAAAAAAGTGGGCTGAGGGTGTAGCTCAGTGGTCCAGCACTTGCAGAGCATGCAAGCACAAGGCCCTGGGTTCGACCCCCAGTACTGGAAAAAAAAAAAAAAAAAAAAAGGCACCCTTATAAAATGAATGCCGGTGTTTTCAGTCAGGAGTGTGGACACATCGCCCTAGCCTGGGGAGGATGTAGGAATGCCAGGGACACACTGGGCTTGGTAATATTTTGTTTCTTAGCCTGGGGGCTGGTGGCACAGGTCGGTTAGGTCTGTGACAAGGTATTAGGCTCACATCCCTGTAGGTCCACCACCCTTCCACAGAAATTCTCAGGTGCTTTGTGCACCTGGAATGACTGAGCTGCAAAGACCTGCGGAGACTGAGCCCCACTCTGCTCTGGCCGGGGAGTGGGACCCACGGGTCCATTGAGCTCCAGCCAGAACCAGTTCAAACGCGGCACCGGCCACCTTCAGGCCAGGTCCCTTTTCCTGCCTCTTCTTTTCCCTCTTAGAAAACTCTGGGATGTACTGAGTCCCCAACAATAATGACTTGTGAGTCACAGACACCGGACTCCACGCTGCCCACCTGGTCATGCCGAGGAAGAGGGCGCAGAAGCAAGCCTGCCGTGCCTGACTGTTCCAAGGGAAACCTCCTTTAGGGGAAACAGGTAACGGCCAACCTGTTTCTGGGCAAAGGAGAAAGGAGAACACGGTCAGCCCCAGTAGAGAAATAAAGGCACCGACCCCTGACTCATTAGCTCGCTTCGTCCCATTATCTCCATTTTGCAGAAGAGAAAACGGAGGCTCAGGACGGCGAAGTGATGAACCTGCGGCCATCCAGCCTGTGAGCAGAGGGGCTGGGCTCCCAGCCACGGGCTTTTCCACTGTGGCCCGCGCCTCACAGCCACCACCATAAAATGGCTAGCACGCCACCTGGGCCCAGGGGAGGTCAGCCCATGGGCTCCCAGCCATCGGAGAGATTTCGCCGTGGTTTCCAACGCAGGGGCACCAACGGCTGGCTATTCTGGGATAATCAAGAAAATAATGAAGTCACTTCCTTAAACAAATAAACCCAGAAGACTCCATTTCACCACAACAAATACAATAATAGATCCTAATCCCAGGTCATTTCAGTCACCTCCATTTTTTTCTTCCGTTCTGACTCATTCCCCTTGTGGCTGTGAAAAAACACAGTCCCCCCCCCCCCATGACCACACATGATATATTGTCTTGTTAAATGCCACCAAGTCAGGTCCGACTCACAGCGACCCTATGTACAACAGGACAAATCACTCCCCCATACATCCATGCACAGTACTATGTCAGTGCTTCTCTGCTATTCATATGGTTTTCAGTGGCTGAATGTTTTGGGATTGTTTTGGGACCATGTTGCCAGGTCCTTCTCCCATTTTTTGTGGTGCTGGGGATGGAATCCAGGGCCTCAGAGCAGGCGGAGCAGCACTCCACCCACTGAGCTAAACCCCAGTTCCCATGGTATACCGGCTTGGTGAAAATCATTTCTATCCACATTCACTCCAGAAACACACTTGGCCCCAAAATGAAATAAAGCAAAAATATCTGCACCCTGTCAGCCATGTAGGCACGTGTAACCCACCATCTACCGCTGCACACTGGTTCCAGCGCTGCTGCCCATTCCCAGTGTCAGGTCCCCCTGTGGACGGCTAGAGCCACGCCGTGCTGGACAACTCCTGCCTTGCCATCCTAACTCTTCAGGTCAGGCGTCAGTGGAAAAGTTGCAACTCGCCTGTTGAGATTTAACCCCTTGTTATGAACGTGAATAGCACCTCGGGCCTTTTGTTAAATTTCCCTCTCCTGCCTCCGAAGGGAGTATGACTTTCAGTTGGAGGGCCAAGTGGTTAACCTCGTCTACCTGGCTGGGCAGACACACCCCCTCTGAGATAGTGCAGAAAATTCTGGAATAGCTGTGTTAAGGGGCACAGAGAGGTTAGGTAACTTGCCCAAAGTCACACAGTCAGTGGCCAGTGTGGAGCCAGCACTTCATCACTACCCTATGGCCTGCCTTCTCAGGCAGAGAGGTGTGCACTGGACCTGCAGCATCAAGGACACTGGGGGGTTTGTTTCTTTTTGATTCCTCCTTTCTAACCGGTACTGACCTGAGGCTTTGGTGAGTTCAGAATGAAGCTTGCTCAAATGTTTTCCTTTTTCTTTCTTTCTTTCTTTTCTTCTTCTTTTTTTTTTTTTTTTGTGGTACTGGGGGTTGAACCCAGGGCCTCACGCCTGCATGCTTTGCAAGTGCTGGCCCACTGAGCTGCACCTCCAGTCCTTTTTTACTTTTTGAGACAGGGTCTCGCTAAGTTACACAGACTGCCTCTGGTCTCGAACTTGTGGATCCTCCTGCCTCCGCCTCCTGAGCTGCTGGGATTACAGGCGTGTGCCACTGCACCCGGCTCAAATGTTTGCTTTTAAAAATACAATCATTTCCTGGTGAGTAAAAGCTGTCAAGTCAATTACATATCGGTACCAATTAGCCCCATCAGCTTTGCGTCTTACGGCCGAGTACCAGCGACATTGAGATGTGTGTTCTGGCTGGAGAGAGGGGAGGTGTGTAACGCAGGAGCCAGGCTGGGGTACAGTGCCTCAGTGGGGCACTGTGGAATCTGCAGAGGAGAGCATTCAAATGGTATAGATGCAAGAAGAAATAGGGGAGAGATGCCCACTCCCAAACTGGCTACCCGCTGGCCCTAGCTGCTGCAGCAGTGTGGGGCGGTTCTCCCTGACTTCTGAGGGCCAGCTCCCAGGCCTTGCCCTCCAGCCAGCACTGAGAACGCTGGAGTGTCTGTTTTCATCCAAACTGTGCTAGGCGGGCGGGGTGGGGGGAGGAGAAATCAACCCTTGATGACTGTGCTGCACAGAGCAGGGGTGGGGGATGTTCCCCAAAGACCTTTCTCTATCACGGTGCAGAGCTGCCGCCAGGAAACAGATCACAAGTGCCACGTGGTCACTTCTGCCCCCAACGGTTCCAGGAGCAGATGCGTCTCTCAACTCCCCACCCCCCGCCACCTGTTGAGCACGGCAGAGCTTGGAGACAAGAGGGGCCTGGGTCTCTGCATCACCCCCAGAGCGCTCCTACCAAACACTCACGCTGGACTGCTGTGGGGTGAAACCCAGACCTCTCCTGAGATTTCTGAGGGTCTCTGTCAAGTGGCTATTGTGACTCACCTAAAAAGGAATGATGCTTTCTGATTTTTTTTGGGGGGGGTACTGGGGGTTGAACCCAGGGAGGGCCTCGCGCTTGCATGCTCTGCAAGTGCTGGACCACTGAGCTACACCCTAGACTTTTTTCCACTGAGTTGCACCCTAGACTTTTTTTTTTTTTTTACTTTTTAAGATAGGGTCTGGCTAAGTTACTCAGACTGCCTCTAGTCTTGAATTTGCGATCCTCCTGCCTCCGCCTCCCAAGCAGCTGGGATTACAGGTATGTGCCACCGCACCCAGTGCTCTTTCTGATGTTTTAAACACGTCTCGAGAATAGTCCAAAAGCCTCTGCCACTATTACCTGGCTACAGGTTGTGATCGCAGCGTGTGGGGCCTCTAGGTGACGTGACAGCCAGAACCAAGGATGCAGACCTGGAGCAGGGAGAGAGGCTGGCCGCGGATATATAAGCCAGCGCCCTTGGGGACCAGCACGCTTAGGATGACCATGCACATGAAGTCGGCATTCCACATGACTCAGTGACCCTGTCTGTTTCATGGGTCCTTTTTTAGAAGGCAAAGCAGGCAATTGTTTACCTTGCTTTGGACACACAGCTTACTTGTTCCAGCAAACATCAACACTGTTCAGCCTCCCCCTTGTACCTTGAAGTAAAAATATAAGTTGAGGAACGTGACCACAATACCATCATCAGCAAGCCCTAGGTGCACAGATGTTAACGGAACTAATGCCTTCCATCACTTTTTATCAGCCCATCATGAAGGAAAGGGCTGGGATTTAGCTCAGTTGGTAGAGCGCCGCTCTGCAGTCTCTGAGGTCCGAGTTCGATTCCCAACACTGCAAAAATGGGAGAAGGACGTGGCAACCCACTTCTGAGGCAATCCCAAACAATCAGCCATTGAAACCCCTATAAGGGTCGCTATGAGTCAGACACGACTTGACAGCACCTAACAACATCATGAAGGAAACAGGCAGTGGGCCTATACGAATTTGAATATCTTTGTCTCATCTTTCTCTTGGAGGTTTTATGGGTATTTAGATGAAAACAGAGAACACATTTTGCTCTTGGCAGGTGTATTTGGCCTTTGTCTGTTTTGGACCCCAGGAAGAGGCTGAAGGATTTTGGAAAAGGGGAGGACAAGACTGAGCTGTCTCCTAGTATCCCAGGCTTCATTCCTATACCTAGACAGCCACAAGTCCTGGGATATTGCAGAAATAGCCGACATTGAGGTACAGCCCAGAGAGGTTAGGTAACCTGCCTAATGTCACACAGTCAGTAGAATATTCAGGATTTGAACTCAGGGTGTCTGAGAGTTGAACACCATCTTTTTGCTGCTACACTGTTTCTTTGTTCCAAGGAATGGTCTTCCCAAGGGCTGTCCTTTGTGAAGCCCTCTGTGACCCTCTTAGGGCTTCCACTAGGTTCCTCTGTGCTTTGAATGCACATCTACCATTGTAATTATTTCTCTGTGTATCTCTGCTTACATTTAGGTTATATTAGCCCGAAGGTGCCTCAAGACATACTGCTTCCATCTGCTGAAATATTGTTATAGGCAACAAAGAGACAAACCAATTATGCCTCTGATTTGAATGGACCCCCTAGGATTGTGCAGTTCACAACCTGCACAGCTATCTGCATTGGTCCCTTATCAGACCTTGGGCACAAGTTCCTTGAGCACAGTGTGTGTTTTTCCATCTGGTGCCCCAGCTCCCAGCACAGGACTAGGTACACAACAGGTACAAAAAATCCTTAAGGAGTTGGCTTGCAAGTATGGCTGGAGAGCCCAGCAGGAAGGGCAGGTGCTTTTAGACTCTTGTGTCTGAGACCAAGGGCTGAGGCTACAGCCTCTTCGTTCCTCCTGTCCTGCTGGCGAGGGCTCAAGGGCTGCCGGGTTACCTGGTGCCTTGTAGGAGTGGCTCCTCTCTGTGAAGCAGACAGACTTTCAAAGGAATCATTGTCACTTGAACCTTGATGCTTTCCACTTCCTCTTATGTGGCGATTTCTTTCTTTCCTCTAGGCAGCAACTCTTCAAGCATGCTTGTTGACCCTGGGCATCAAGATTGTCGGCAAAAGCTCTAAGATGCATTTGCTACGTATGCGTACCACAGTACACCCCAGTGTGTACCTAGGCAGGGGAAAAAAGACAAAGGAACAGGAGACCCAGTCTGCAGGTTGCCTTCAGGCGAGCTGGATGGAAACCAAATGAATGAACTTTCTCTCAGCACAGCGAATCACGGTGCAGTCTCATCTGGATGATCATGTGCTCGTCTATACACTGCTCAAGACTTCCCCAGGGAGGGACGGGCATGCCTAATGAAGAGGGGCTCAAAAGCCAAGGGTGACAGCTTCAGGACAGTATGGCCCAAAGGAGGCGCCTGTGTTCAGAGCTCGCTCATCAAGCCTCACAGTCCTCTCTTCCCTGCCTTAGCTGTGTTCTGGCTGGCTGGCTCCTATCTCGCACTCTATCCCGCACTCTCTCCCCAGGAACCACAACGACAGGTGATCACAGACCATCTTGGTACTTCATTGACAATCCTGTGCCACTTCCGTCCACGCCTCCCAAGCCCCACCCTTCAATTCTCAAACAAGGCAAGTTCTCTTTCTGGGTAGAGCTTTCTTCTGGCCATTTCCAACTTTCTTTGCTACCTTAGGTGATAAATTCCACTGTACTTGTCTTACTTATCCTGGTCACTAGAGGAGTGAATGATCAGCTTGTTCATATGGCAAAGCCCTGGTGGCCACCTGAATTCCAGCCCCAGAAGTCACCAACGTAAAGGCGGATATAAGTAACTAAAGAGGCTTCGAGATCCTGAAAGCAATAAAGCAGCTGTCCATCAAACCATGAGATGAAAATTTAAAAGGCAACGCTCTGAGCTATTGATATCTTCCTTAGCTAGAACCTTGCATATGGAAAGTAACAGCAATAGGAAGTTGTTTTCTACACAAAATTTGTGAAAATCCAACGGTCTTTTCCGATTCCTTTCAGACATATTTGTTGTACCCCTTGCTGGAGAAGAGGAAAAGCTGATTTGGGAGCTGCTAATCTGACCTGTGTGCATCCATCACGGACCCTATCCAGTAGGTGTCAAGATCAAGGCAAGACTAGGCTGCCTGAGCCAGTTGATGGTAATTTAGACCCCGCAGAATGACATTTTTAACTCAGTGTGCATGAAATTAACAAGATGTTCTTCTGAGGAGGAGCTGGGTCTAGAGAACTCTGCATCCTACGGAAAATGCATTTTGAGATCAATCGAGGGTTGAATAAATTAGCAGGGAGCTCCCCAGGTACTGCAGGGGACTGCTGGCATTTCAATGTCGTCTTACAAGGCTCAGCAGGATAAAGCTGATCAGAGTGTTAATTAAGATCCTAAACCATGCTAGAATCCCCCCACAGGAGGGCACTTGATCATGTTCAAACTGCACAGTCACCAAGGCTGGCCTCAGATCTGTGTCAGCAAGGTCCACAGCCTTCAGGACCCGACTCAGGGCGGAAGCAGGCCCTGGGTTGACGATTAATGGAGGGTGTCGCCCCGAGGGTAGACAGGCAGCCCTCACCCACACACTCCACTGGGTGAAGCCATCTCTGTTGGTTTTCCACCAATGGCAGGGAGGTGTCCCTGCATGGGTGGCCCCAGGGGCCTTCCTTCCCACCTCGGCGCATCAGGAAGGGAGACGTGCTGAGCTCCACCAGTGAGATGGGGGTGACAGGACCTGTCCTCAAAGCCCCAGGCTGGCAGGATCCTGGGAAGCAATGGGCTGAGGCTGGCAGGCCTTTTCTTAGGACCTGAAGGTCCTCATGGCTGGGATTTAGCTCAGTTGGTAGAGTGCTGCGCTGCAGTCTCTGAGGTCCCGAGTTCAATTCCCAGCACCGCAAAAATGGGAGAAGGACATGGCAGTCCACTCCCAAGGCAATCCCGAAACAGTCAGCCATTGAAAACCCTATGAGGGTCGCTAAGAGTCGGATACTGACTCGACGGCACCTAACAACAACAACAAAGTCCTTCAGGAAGGAAGAGGAGATGTCAGTAAACCCGGGCCTTGAAGGCTGGCCCTTTCTGTTCTTGGTTTTGTAGTGCTGGCCCGGCATGTGATGGGAAAGCCACACCCCCAATGCTGAGCTATTTCCTGTTCTTCCGCTTCCTCTCCAGGTCGCCAGTGCTCTTCCCACCTCTTCCTCCAAAACGGTCCTCATGTGTCACCTTCTCACTGCTGCATGGTGACGCCTGCTCCAGCCTTGCCTCTCTGAGGCCCTGCTGTGGTCAGACCTGGCCGTCCCTCAGAAGCCCTCCATGGCTTCTACTGACCCAAAGACGAGACCATCTGCCATTCAACACCAAACCACCCTATGGTCAAATGTCTTCACGGGATCAGTTTACCAACCACAACGGCTCACCGCGCGTCTCCACCAACTGCAGCTGGCACCACGATGCTCAGTCTTGAGCATCAGCTTGAGTGGATGGAGGCTGCCTGGAGCATTAGTGCAGCACACTTCTGGGTGCGTCTGTGACACGGTTCCAGACAAAATGGGTGTGTGGGGCAGCAGGCTCCCTGGGACAGACCCGCCCTCCATGCCAGAGGCTTTGGCTCCTTCCTGAGTGGGTACGTTTTCACCTGCGGCTGCCCTTCACCATCAGAGTCTAGGTTCCTTGGCCTTTGGACTCTGGGATTTGCACTGGCAGTCCATGGGTGGGGGGGTGGTTAGGGCCTTCGGCCTTGATCTAGGTCCCTCTACTTTGTGGACTGAGCTGCCGCTGGCTTCCTGGCTCTCTAGCTAGCAGACGGCTGTGGTGGGATCGCTTCAGCTTCGGTGATGGCTGAGATGGTCAATAAATCCTCTCTTCAGTAGATCCATGGTCTGGTGGTTCCCTCCCTCATGCTCCAGGGAAATTTTTAAAATGAGAAGGCCTGTGCTGGCATGTGGACCCAAAAGCGATGATAGCAATGACCCCCCTCCTCACTGCCCAGACCTCAGGGCCAATGACCAGGAGAGGCAGGGATGGGACAGGGGACGTCTCGTGTGCTCAGGGCGTGGCATACGGGGCTCAGTTTGGGGTTTATGGCTTGCTCTCGGTGAAGACACTGTGACGATCAGGCCGGGCTCCTGCTAACCTGGACCAAGACTGATCAGATCCAGGACCGATTTGGAAACAAATCCCGTATGGTCTGTGAGCCCTAAATATCAGGATGTCATTCCCCCCTGTGGTTAGGGCAAGCATTGTAACACTGGTAGGAAGAGTCTCTGTGTCCAGGTGAGCTCGCTCTTTATGACATCCCAACCTGCAACGCTAGAAATTTCAGAAATGGGCTCCATTTCTTCCAAAACTGGCCCTGGCCAGCTATTCCAGCCCTGCCTGCAGCTTTCAAAAGTCCCCCACCCTCCAGCCTTATCACTGTCCCCAGCCCTGCCCCTTTCTTTTCTGAGCCCCACATCTGCTCACCTGCCTTCCTGCAGTTTGCCAATCTAAACGCCCTTGGGCGCCAGGCATGGTGGTGCCAGGCCTATCATCCTGGCTACTCCAGAGACGGAGGCAGGAGGCTTGCGTGAGCCCAGGAGTTCAAGGCCAGCCTGGGCAACATTGTTGTTGTTGTTAGGTGCCATCGATTCGGTATCCGACTCATAGCGACCCTCTGTACAACAGGGGAAACACTATTGTCAGTGCTTCTCTGCTGTTCATAGGGTTTTCAATGGCAGATTGATTTTTGGGAGGGGGATGCTCGGTCCTTCTCCCAAGCTTGCAGCATTTGGTGTTCCCAGGTGGTCTCCCATCCAGGTACTAACCAGGCCCAACCCTGCTTAGCTTCTGAGATCTGACGGGATCGGATACCACAGGGCTACGGCTGCAGGCTGGGCAACATAGTGAGACTCAAAAACAAAGAAATCAATCCTGTGCTGGGGCTGGGGGTGGAGCTCAGTGACAGCATGTATTTAGCATGTGCAAAGCCCTGGGTTTGATCCCCAGCACTACAAAAAATAAAAAGAAAAAAAAAAGAAAGAGAGAAAAATCCATCCCCTTTGAGCTCAGAGTGGCACTTCCGCCTTGGGAGCTCTGGCCACTGTTCTCAGGCCTGAAGCTCTTTCCTCCTCCTCCCGCAGGGAAAAGAGCCCTGGGCAGGCGGTTAAGGAAGCTGCTCTTGGCTCATTTGGGATTCGTCTCCAAGCCAAAGACAGAAACCCAAATAACTGCAGGCCGTGATGGTTCAATTAGTCACAGACAGCCACTCCACGTGGTGACTCAGGGCCTCCTCCTTGCACTGCCCTGCCAGGAGCCAGGCAGGAGCAGCAGGCGCTGGGCACAGAAGGCGGCTCCGCCTCCGTGGAAGTCTGAGAACAGATACCTCTGTGCTCCAAATGCAATTCAAGGGTTCTCCGCTGCCCTGGATTTCACACCAGCCTCCAACCAGAGCCGCTGAGATGCAATGGTGTGAATTACCATGGCAAAAGGCGAGGCTTTTCCCTTTCATCCACTGCCGCTTTATAGCAAGACTTGACCAGCAGTGGTAAGCTAGCGGCAGAGCCAAAAACCATGCTGCTCCCTACACTAAGGCAAGACGCTTAGTGCTGTGACGGGTTAGAGTCTATGGGGCAGCAGCATCCAGCAGAGCGATGGGCCCTGAACGCCCCCTGTCACGGCAAGCCTCAGGGGAGGGAGTGCAGTGTGCACAGGGGCTGGCAGCCACCCCAGTGCCCCCATTAGCTCTGTCAACACGGTGCTGCAACATGACAGCCGGTTGCCCAAATATGAAAAAGAATTAAGCCTGCCAGGAAGACACTGGAAAGGAGAGAAATGAAAAAATAGAACGCAAAATCATGCCCACTGAGTATAAAACCTACCCAATCACAGATTAAGGATTGTGGAAGGCTGGAAGTAAAGCAGTAGAGCAAAGCAGCTGGGGACGCATTTGAAAATAGGTCATCGGGTTGTGGCGTGGTGCAGAAAGTCCCATTCCTACAATGGCCCCTATGCCTTTTCATACTGATTCCTCTCCCTAGTCCTTAACCAGGAGCACAGGTCCCCACATCACTTATTTTTAAATTTATCTTTTTATACTCTGGTTCATGAAGGAGGAATACAAGCCCCTCAGGTTACCCAACCTCACCTATTTCGACTTCCCAGGTGACCAAGGACTCTTGTCATAAAGACAAAGCATGAAAATATATACAAGTGTGAGTCTAATTTCTAGCAAATGATAAGCCAAAATTTGCAAATAGGGCAAACTGCATCCTGTGATGGAAATAACCGACAGAAACCAGCAATGGAGCTAAACTAAAAGAGGTTTTCTTATAGTGAGGCAAAGAGAGCAGCAATTAAAATGCATGATGATCTCGAAACGATAAACAGAAAGGGCACCCCTAAAGCACGCTTCCCCCAAGTACAAGGGGTTCCAATTCTGCATGTACACACGGGTGGACCGACCTGAGCAGTATCGCCCATGATCGTGGACTCCAGACTTCTTATTGAATCTTGCATAGAGCCCTCCCACCCTGGAAATGCACTGATTTGGCTTTGCAAATAAAAAGTCTTAGAAAAGCAACCCTAATAGCTTGCTTAGGTAAATAGTAAGCCTTAATTATTTCTGCAAATGAAGTGTTCGAAGCTAGCTATAGACATCATTTGCCCACAGGAGCTACAGAGATGCCCCCCACTCTAGCTTTCCAGCAGCCCTGGCCTGTGAGGTGGCTCCTTAAGGCTTTCAGTCAAGCCTGAGCCTCAGCTCTGGGAGTCGATGATCCATGAAGACCTTTTGCAACACTGCATGCTTCCAGGCAGTGGGGCTGGGAGGCTCAGCTTTCACACAAGCCCAAGGCAACGGTGCAACCAAGACCGGTTGGTAACCCAAGGCCCCTGGGCCCCCTGCCCGGATCAGGCAGAAACAGCTGGCTATAAAATCTGACAAAACGATGGGCCCATGAGTTTTTACCACCTGTAAAGGGATTAGGATGATGATTCACAGATCTATCTCGGGTCAAGTTCAGAGATCTGTTTGGGCTGCCTTACCCATACCAGCCCCACACAGATCCTTCCCTGTCGACCTGCATCTCCTGTCACACAGTCCTGTCATATTCTGCTCTGGCTCCTGAGGGACCCCACAGCTCATGTCTCTAAGCATTACTTGCTTAGCACTTTTCTTTCTTTGGTTGGAGGGAGCTGGGGGATTTTTCCAGAAGCAGAAGAGCCAGGTAGATGGGGCACGCTTTATTTTCTCCTCTACTCTACCCATCATTAAAAATTTACCATCCACAGAGACTGTGTAAATGGTATCGTGACATCCTACACGGTGTGGATGTTAAGTACGTAGTTAAGGTTCAGAGTCATTTTAAAAGTTATTTGAAGAATAAATGGAGCTGGGTGTGGTGGCTCATGCCTGCAATCCCAGTGACTCAGGAGGCGGAGGCAGGAGGATCACAAGTTCGAGGCCAGAAGCAGCCTGTGCAATTTTGCAAGACTCTGTACCAAGATAAAAAATTAAAAAGGAGCCGAGGGTGTGGTTCAGTGGTAGAGAAGTTACAAAGCACGCGTGAGCCCCTGAGCTTAAACCCTCAATACTGTTAAAAAAAGAAGAAGAAATGTAATTTCTTCCACAGTTATTTCTACAGAAATAACACCAACTGATCCTCATCTCCTTTATTGTTGTTTTGAACAAAATTTTATATAGGATTGAGTGTTACAGTAAAAATGATAATATTACAATTACAGGAATATTCTATCTGGATTACTCCAATTGCTGGCAGACATCTGTGTTTCTTTTGCATTTTTGAAACATTACAAATGGATGTGGTTTCCGCACGCCAAAATAAATGTTCTGATTTATACAGACAAAGTGATCAGTGCAAACTTTGAGCATTAACAACAGGGGAAATTAGGGGTGGCACATCATTGTTTCTATTAAGGGCTTATTTTTATGGATGGACTGAATACTGTGACTGTCTCCTTCAGCAAGTAAGCAGCTCCTTTCTGATGGTGGCATCCCCTGTGCCTTTCATGCTGCAGGACATTGTTGGTAACCAGTTGGCCAGTGATAGAAACTCCCAGAGCCTTCATACAGAACTGCCCCATAGAAACTTCCAGAAGAGGTGCTGTTCGTCGCTAGTTGGGATTCCACAGATGACGAACAAGGAAAGCCCCCACTGGTTGATCACGCACCCTCCCCGCTCTTGGCCTCCTCCTGGGCAAGACTGGAAGACTTTGCCAGTCCGTGGCTGACACAGGTCCCCGTCTGCACAGGCTGCTATAATGAAATTCCTTGCACTGGGCAATTGAAACAACGGGAATTCGCTGCTCATGGTTCTGGAGGCTGGGAAGTCCACGATGAATGCTCCAAGAGATTTGATGTCACAGATGCTGCCTCCCGTGAGTCCTCACGTGACAAAGTGGCAAACAGACTCACTAGATCCTCTTTAGAAGGGTCCTCATCTCTGACTCCCCTAAAGGCCCACCTCTTACTCCTACCACACTGGGAGTAAGTTTCAACATACAAATTTGGGGAAAGACATCGATATCCAGACTTAGCAAGGCATCTGGGTGCCCATCTCCCATTTCAAGGCCTTTGGAAGGTTCTAGAAGGAAACACTGGCTATTGGCGGGCCTACACAGCAAGCCAAGAAATGAGATAGAAGAGTACTGGAGCCAAATACGACCACACAACCCAGACACGAGCAGCTGCTCCCTGACATATAAGCCCAGGTGCTTTTCATGAAGGACAACCACCCCAGAGCACAACGACCAGAGCCCAGAGGTCTGCAGGAAGAGGCAAACCCCATGAGGCTCCCACCTGGGCGAAATCAAGCCAGGCTGAGAAAACCCAAGGCTCAGGAGAAAAGGAAGCAAGTTTCCTGCTACTGTGTCATCTTTCAAAAATCCTAAATTATAAATGAGAAGTTCACCACACATTCATTGCCTGCACACTGACCTCGAAATCCAGAAATCCTGCCTTACTCTGGGGAGATTACACTATCGTGGGTTTCTGATAATGTTGAGAGAGGTCAACACAATCAGTGGGGGACCAGGATGGAGGTGGGCGCCAGCTGAGAGAAGCCTGCAGGGCGTCCTTCTGCAGCCAGAGCAGGTGGCCAGGGGCAGCGTGGCCCAGCAGGCTCCGTGGGCAGAGCAGGTGTCTGAGGATGTGGAGCTGAGGCCAGTGCTGTCTGTGCGTGGAGCCTCCCACAGCAGCAGTCACAGGACACTGAGGTCACTATCATCTGAAGGATCGACTGGCTGAGTGCCACATGTGTGGCTCACGGAGCAGGCAGCTGGGAGTCCTGACTGTGACACCCTTGCATCCCCTGGGCTTCCCCAAGCATGGCAGCTATGGGACAGTCCCACGAGACACAGGTGAAAGCTGCAGGTGAGAGCTTCTTATGAGGTAGTCCCCTAAGTCCAGAACGTCTCTTCTGCCACATCCTACCGGTCAAGAAAGTCAGTAAGGCCAGCCCCATTCACTGGGAGAGGACCTGCTAGGGGTGTGGCAAGGTCACACTGCAGAAGAGCACAGGGGGCTCCATGTTTTCCAAAAAGGGCCACAAAAGTCAACTCTACCTACCATGTACCATCTTCTAGTTTAGGCACTTGAGGCAGGGGTGTGGACTGTGGTGAACTGGATTGAGAGTCTCTTTCTGTGTGGCTCACTTTCCAGCAGCAATGTGTGCCGGGTCCAGGACAGACTCCAGGAAAACCCAGTGTTCAAGGTGTTCATGATCCTCTCTTGAGATCCTGACTCTTGAGGTGGTACAACAATTGGGTTGGGACACGAGATCTGGAGATCCAACCCATGAAAGATTTGTTTTGGAAAGTGAAACTCAGCTTAATGGGAATGGCAAGGGTCTTTAAAATTCCAGTTCCTCATCAGTTCCCATGGGTAGCAGACACAAACAGCCACCCTCCAACACCATCTGTGGCTCTCCTTTTCCATGGGGTGTTGCTGGGGAGTTCTGTCCAGCCAGGCATACCTCTCCAGCCCCTTTGCTGGTATGTAGGGCCAGGTAAGCAGCTCTCTCTAGTGGACTGACGTGTGCCCTTCAGACCCACACAGTCAGGCAGCAGATGTGTTTATTCCACCTCTCTTCTTCCCCACCCACTGGCTGCCTGTGCAAGAGCCTGAGAGGAGGCTGAGCCACAAGAGGGAAAGAGCCTGGGTCTCCACATAGCCATGTGGAAGCCACTCCACCAATCAGGAAGACAGCCTTGAATGTTGCGTAAGGGCCCAACACCTTTGTTGTGTGAAGATGCTGAAATTAGAGGGCCTGATGCACTGACTGGCATCACCCTACCCCACACATGTCACTTCCCTGGCCAAACTCAGTGCCAGATTCCTAAGGTGGGGCCTGGGTGCCCGGGATGCTTTGGTTAGAAGCTGCTGGCTGCCTGAGTGGTGAAGGGTTAGTGCTCAGATAGAGAAAGACCTGGGGAAGCTGGGAGTGTTGGAAGAGCCCTAGCCCAGTGTGGGGTCAGGGGACAGAGCACGGCCACAGAGATGAGTCCACATTCTCGTCACTGTTCTCATTGCTCTTAGGGCTGTGAAGGAATAATGCTTCAGAAGCCACTTAAATAAAATCTGCCATTTTTTCCCTTTCTTTCCAGTTACTAGGGGGTTGAATGGGAGATGGACCCAGCAACCCACTCCCCCAAATCAATCTGCCATTGAAAACCCTATGAATAGCAGAGAAGCACTGACAATAGTGTTTCCCCTGTTGTATGTAGGGTCGCTATGAGTCAAATATCTACTGGATGGCACCTAACGACAATAACAATAGGGGTTGAATGCAGGGTCTCGCACCTGTTAGGCAAGCACTTCACTGGTGAGTTGCATCCATAACCCCTTTTTTATTTTTTATTTTGAGATAGGTCTTGCATAAGAACTCACAATCCTCCTGCCTCCACCTCCCAAGTCTCTGGGATTACAGGCGTGTGCCACGAGGCTGGGTTTTCCACCAGATCTTAACCTGGGGGAACGTAACCAGGAGAGCCAGGCTTTATCTTGGGGAGGCGTTAGAAGTAAAAAGGTATTAGAAATGTCTGAAAATCTCTCGCGTGTGATGGAGGCTAACCACAGAGGAACAGAGAAGGGGGCAGGCACTGGCAGCCGCTGAGGCCTCTACTTGGGACCCTTGTAGGTACGGGCCAGGCCCAGCGTGATGAGACTGACATTCTCCCTTTGTGACCACGGGGGAAAACCATCAGCCCCGGCTAGAGGAAACCAGGACAGCAGCAGGGGTGTCCTGGAGGATGGAGCCACAGGCCTGGGCACTGCAGGGCCAATCTGGGCTGGGGAGATAGGTCCAGGGGCAGCAAGGCAGCCTGGGAGGAGGCAGGTGGATGGGGCACCAATGTGATGGGGGTTTCCACAAATAGATGGAAGCAGAAGACACCCTCGCTCTGCGCAGGGACCGGCTGGCATCCGACCCATCACGCAGAAGAGGCACAAGCTACAAACCCACACAAGACAGGGAGGAAACTGGTGAGAAGAGGACACTGGGAATTTGGCTTGGCAGGGGACGCAGTGGCCCCGGCCCCGGGGTGAGAGGAGAGCTGAGCAGCAAAGTTTTGGAGCCCGGGGAAATCACAGGAAGTGAGAGGCACTAATGAGGCAGTGCATGCCTGGGACCTGAGGCTGAGGAGGCTGCGCTTCTGGGGAGAAACAGAGGGGGAGCCTGGGGAAAAGACCCTGGCTTGGCACAGGGGACGAGTCTTGGTCATTGAGGAGCCAAGTGACCAGGCCTCATCACTACCTGCTTCAGCTCTTGGCCTCAGTCTCCTCTTCTGTGCCATCACCTCTGTCTAGGTCCCCATGGCAGGACCTACTGAGGAAGGAGAGGGAGAGGCGCATGGGGCCTGGGAGGCTGGATTTAAGGGGGCTGAGCTGGCCCAGGCGGCGCAGACCCCCTGGCTACCACAATCCATCCAGCACAGCAGATGTCAGGGAAGAACAGGGGTTTGGGAGTCAGATCTGGTCCGGATCCCAGCTAAGCCTCTGTATGGCACAAATGGCAGGGAGCCTCGGTTTCCTCATCTGCAAAACGAGGGCAATAGCGCTCACTGCACACGTGTCATGAGTGTCGAGTGGGAGGGGAGGTGTCCACAGGTAGGGGGTGGGCAGCGGAGGGGAGTGTCCTTCCAAGGGCAGAGTAGAGAAGGCTGGATTTATCTCAGTGTTTAGTATGGAAAATGTCACGCGCGTGTAGGAACTGAGAGACTCACACAATGAACTTCCGCTACCCATCACCCAGCTCCCACATGGTCAGCTCTGGGCTGATCTGGTTTCCCTCAGGCCCCATAATTCCCAACTTTGCTGCTTCCTCCTGCCTCCCCTCTCCATTTATTTGGAAGGAAATCCCACGTGTCATCTTTTTTCCGCCTTAGGTCGACGCACATCCCCAAGGGGAGTCCGGTTGTTACTGAAGGCAGACTCCGCACGCTCTGGGCTCAGAGATGCCCTCTGCTCCGTGTGCAGGCTGACCAGGGCGGGCATCAGATGTCTCCCAGGCCCCAGGTTTGGAGGGGCCGCCCTGGGACCTGAATCCCTGGACCCATGCCCCTGTACATTGCTAACACTGACATCCTGGGCCCAATCACCCCTGACAGCCAGAGGATGCCCCCTTTCCTGCTCCTTGTGTTTTGGTCCACAGCCGAGGAAGCTGCATGTGGGAAATACTAGTGGCCTGTTATCCAGGAGGGAGGGGCAGGCCAGGCTGTAGGCAGCTATGGTCCAACCCCGAGGAGGACAGGAGTTCCCAGTCCACACCGGCAGGCTTTCTTCAACCATAACAAAGGCTGGGAGGTGGCCGCCAGGGTTCTGGAAGAACCAGAGAGGCCACAGCTGGAAGCCCAGCTTGGGTCCCAGCACCCACAGAACTGCAAGCCTCCCCACTAGTTCCCAGGGAGACCCACGCTGGGTCCCACCACTGAGAGCCCATCTGTGGTGACAGGGACATCCCCTCAAGCATGCCTTTTGCACTTCAGACCTAGATCTCTCGCCCACATCCTCTAGGGTCTCCCAAGGTTTTAACAGATGGCAGCAGAGGAAACGATACAGCACTGGGGGACGGGGAAAACTGGGATCAGCCACTATATATAAATATATAGAGAGTTTTATAAATTTATATATATATATAAATATAGAGAGAGTTTTATAAATTTGTATATATATATAAATATATATATTATAAAGAGTTTTATAACAGTATGGAATATATATGTGTATATGTGTGTGTGTATGTGTGTGTGTGTGTGTGTGTGTGTGTGTGTATGTTTTAAAACAGTATGGAAGTTCCACAAAAAATGAACATAGAATTACCATATAATCCGTCAATACCAGTTTGAAACATTTGCTGATGAAGTTCAAAGAACACAGCCTTCAGTATGGATTACTTCTCAGTATCACCAAAACAAAAATCCTTCCAACTAGGTCAATAAGCAACTTTATGAGAAATGGAGGAAAGATTGGGGTTGTCCAAGATTTAGCTTTACTTGGTTCTACAATCAACACCCATGGAAGCAGAAGTCAAGAAATCAAAAGAGGCATTGCACTGGGAAAAGCTGTTGCAAAGTGTTGAAAAGTAAAGATGTCACGTTGAAGATGAAAGTGCACCTGACTCATGCCATGGTATTTTCAGATGCATCATATGGCTATGAAAGTTGCACATTGAACAAGGGAGCCAGGAGAAGAACTGATGCTTTTGAATTATGGTGTTGGAGATGAATATTGAATATACCATGGACTGACAAAAGAACCAACAGATTTGTCTTAGAAGTAGCGCAACCAGAGTGCTCCTTGGAAGCTAGATTGGCTAGATTGTGTCTGATGTATTTTGAACAATGAGTCAGGAGGGACCAATGCCTAGAGAAGGACATCATGTTTGGGAGAATGGCAGGTCAAGGAAAAAAAGGACCTTAACTAGATGTATTGAACAATGGCTACAATATTAGGCTTAAACATAAAACATAGATCGGGTGCATGGCCAGTACCAGAGAGTGTTTTGTTCAGTTGTACATAGGGTTGCTACAAGTCAGACCTAACGCAACAGCACCTAATAGTAACAACCCTAAAAAAACTAAAACCAGGGATTTGAACAGATATTTCCATGTGAATGTTCTCAGCAACATTATTCATAACAAAAAGAAAGGTGGAAGCAACTCAAATGTCCATGGACAGATGAGTGGATAAACAAAATGTGGTAGGTACACAGAATGAAATATTACTCAGCCTTCAAAAGGAAGGAAATTCTGACAATTGGCCCAGCATGAATGAACCCTGCAGACATTATGCTAAGTGAGATAAATCAGCCATGAAAGGATAGATGCCATCTGATTCCAAGATGTCATCTGATTCCACTTACATGAGGTGCTAAGAGTAGTCAAAATCAAAAGTACAGAAGGTGAAATGGTGATTGCCAGGGCCTGAGGGCAAGGGGGAATGGGGAGTTGGTGTTGAGCAGGTAAGGTTTCAGTTTAGGATGATGAAAAAGTTCTAGAGATGGATAGTAGCTAATGGTTGTACAACAATGTCAATGTACTTAACGCAAGTGAATTATGTTCGTAAAATGATTGATTCACATTATTTTACCACGTTAAAACTATCGTAGAAGTTGGATGGGCTGGGATTTAGCTCAGTTGGTAGAGTGTCACTCTGCAGTCTCTGGGGTCCCAAGTTCGATTCCCAGCACCACAAAAATGGGAGAAGGATGTGGCAATCTACTCCCTAGGCAATCCCGAAACAATCAGCCATTGAAAACCCTCTGAGGGTCGCTAGGAGTCGGACATGACTCGATGGCACCTAACAACAACAACAACAGATATTGGATGGCTTATGATCACCACTGACCAGCAAATTTAAACCGCATCAGTGATAAAAATAGTGCACTCTGGACACAGGTCATCCCACTGCGTCCCCTGTAGGCCAGATCAACACCTTGCCCCTCCCCTTTCCTTTCCTCCCTTAGATGGCAGAGGTGGGGCTACAGGACTGAACACAGACTTGAATAGGCACCAAGGTGCAGAACAAGCCAGTAGTCAGCACGAAGCTCCCAGGCCAGGCCTCAGGAATGTCAAGGTCGACGTCCATTTGTGCTCACAGCCACCTTTGAGGACACCTTAATATAGCTACAGGAGCCTCCTTCCCCAGTCCCATGCACCACCATGGTGGACCACCTGGAACTTCAAGGCAGGAGCAAGCGGAGCCTTTGGGATCGCGTGACAGGCCAGTGGCCAGGCCAGAGCTAGGCAAGTCATTCTGCCAGACACCCAGCTCCACCCGGATAATCCGCTTACACCCAAAAAGAGGTTGAAACCCAGATTACCAGCCACGTCACACAAACCCCTTTAGTAGGCCAGGCTCGCACCGTGGCCTTCACTCTTTTCTGACGTTTGCTGGTTTAATGGCCTTTGGGGGTGTGGGGAAAGTGAGGGCGGCTTTAAATAATCATTTTGATTAACCGCGGACACCGTCCCCCATTGGAGAGCTCATCGGTGTTGAGCACGGTGCTGCAAGCCACCCCCTCCCTAAAAAGGCAGCCCCTCCAGGGCTGACCTGGTTTCCCCCAACTGGATCCTCACACCCTGCTGGGGAGCAATGCCCCGAAGAGATCACAGAAGGAACGTTGAGCGCTTTCTGTGCGTTCTAAGTGAATCCGCACAGCGACCTCAGCGGGTAGGTCTGTGATGACCCCATTTGACAGGGAGACTGCTGAGGCCCAGAGAGTCTCGGTGACCTTGCCCAAGGCTACAGGAGTCAGACCCAGGTCTTGATCGACCAACTGCACTCCAGAGCTTGTCACCACACAGCGGATGGTGCGTTCCCCAGGCGGCCACTTTGCCTCCCTAAACTTCCTCCCTGAGCTAGAACTATTTATGCAACGGAACAGACTAACGCAGCAGGATGCGCACCTAAGAATGAGGCCTCCGGCAGAAAGTCGCTGGAAGACCTCACTGGAGATGCAACTTTTTGCAGTGCAGGCCCAGCCCCCTGCACGGGGGAGGGAGAACCCGTCCAGAGGCCCCCTCCTCTGTAATCACAGGCCTGGGGAGGCGGACACTGCCCAGCCTCCTCCCCCTCCTCTTGCAGCTCTAGAGGTGAGACATCAAGTTAAAGAAGGGCATCAAGGTGCAGGGCTGGAAGGAAGGAAAATGTGGTGAGAAGACACTGTCCTTGTGACTTCCCAGCTCAGCCAGGCCGGACAAGAGCCCCGTCGCTCTCCTACAGAA
Source organism: Pedetes capensis (assembly GCA_007922755.1). NCBI lineage: Eukaryota > Metazoa > Chordata > Mammalia > Rodentia > Pedetidae > Pedetes > Pedetes capensis. Next base: position 637 of record VMDO01009897.1, on the reverse strand, counting down.
CCCCAGGAAGAGAGCTGCCGCCCAGAGCCCTGGGCAAGCATTCACAGCGTCTCATGGCTGTGACCTTGACTGCTTCCTGTTTGTCAGGCATGGTTTTAAGTCTTGCAGGCCCCTCCCTTTCTACTCAGAACCCCCTTATCTCTTAGGTGCAACCCTTAGCCCATTATTTTGCAGGCTGGCAAATGGAGGCTCAGAGAAGGTAAGTTACTTGTCTGACATCACACAGCTAGCGCAAGCAAGAGCCAGGATTCGAACCCAAGCAGTACATCTCACCCAGCTCAGACTGTTAAATATTATTCCACCTACAGAGGCCAATTGGGGCCAGGCCTTGAAGAAACAGATGGGGAGAAAAGAAGGAAGAGAGAAGCCACATCCTTCCTGTCTTTGTAGCCTGTCTGTGGCCTTAGTCAGTAACAAAAACCCTCTAAAGAGTCTTCTGGCAGCACTAGGTAAAGGGGTGTTAATAGCCTCAGTATCTTAAGGCCTGACTAGAATGCTACTTCCATGAAGCCAGCCAGGATTGACCCGTTGGGCTCTATCCTTGCTCTTCCCAGGCTGTCTTCATGATGGCTACTTCTTATCCAATTCACCTCCCTGTTCCCCGGCCCCCAGCACGCTGACAGTGTTTGCAGAAGTC
>VMDO01009896.1:22695-74715 GCA_007922755.1 Pedetes capensis | reverse complement strand
ATAGTAAAAGATAGAGAAGACTTGGATGGGAAACTTAGATAGGAAGGGGGGAGGGGGGAAACATAGAGGAGCGTAAGGGATAACCTATATGAATAATGCTTATCAAATTGCATAAATGAAAATTGTCACAACGAAAAGCATGTCAAAATGAATCACATTATGATGTACATTAAAAATTTCTAATAAAAAAAAATGTGTGTAATGAGAATGTATCACCACATAATATCCTAAGAATATCTGTAATGATTGATGTATTTTTTTTAAAAAAGTAGATATTTTATTGATGTTTTTTCTTTTTTTGATATACCTGCAATCAAATGTATGCAAATAAAACACCTTTACTTTGGGGTATTTTAAAAATGTCTGTGATGAGAGTGGATTACCACATAATATTATTAGAGTATCTGTTATGATTGATGCAGTTTTTTAAAAAAAGTAGATATTTCAGCAAGGGTGTTTTTTAAATATACCATTTGTAGCACATAAAAACTAGAGGACATTTATGGCCATAGAATCACAGTGTTTCATGTGATCTTATTTTTTTTAGGAGGTTTGATAATTTCATTTGTCTCTAACATGCAGTTATTTGTTAATTTAAGCAAACTTAATATGACTAATTTCAATTTTAAAGTAGAGGGAAGAACCATCCATTAGGGTGGGTTACATCAGCCTTTTCTCTTCACCTGTGCCCTTGTTTAGCCTCTGACTTCCAATTCTTGGCCAGGCCATTCAAAGATTAGATTTACCATTATCCAGCCACTATATACTGATGGATAAAAGCATTAATGGCAGAGGAAATTGTTCATGATGTACTATTCAATGAAAATATATGTTAGAAGACAGTAAGCATAATACAATCCTAGTAACATTAAAAATTAAGAATATATGGAAAAACTTGGAAGCCAGTATGCCTTAATGTTAACTGTACCATATCTGCATTGTGGCTTTTCAGGTAACTAAAATTTTCTTTTTTGTGCCTTTTTGTAGATTCTAAATTTTCTATATTGCATATGAATTTTCTCGTTGTTTTTAGGTGCCATTGAATAAGGTCTGACTCATAGAGACCCTATGTACAACAGAACAATACACTCCTCCACACTGTGCTATGCCTGGCACTACGTCAATGCTTCTCTGCTATCCATAAGGTCTTCAATGTCTAATTGCTTTAGGATTGTTTTTAGAATGGCTGCCAGTCCTTCTTCCTTTTTTGTGGTCCTAGGGATCAAACTGGGGCCTTAGAAAGTGCAGAGCAGTACTCTACCAACTGAGCTAAACCCCAGCCCAAGTATATGAATTTAGTTGGTAATAAATCAAAAATAAAAGTTATAATTTTAATGTAAAATAATTATCATATTCTCAAAACAATATTGTCATTCTTACCTCCTGATTCTATCAGGTGTAGTAGTTTAGGAAGGAAGGAAGACTCAAGCTTGGGCTGCCTTGACATTATTCCTGTGGCATTTGGGCCCTTTCACTGTTCTCTTGGGGAGCATTTATCAGAACTGGGGTTTATTTTGGTCCAGAGCATTCAAGGTTTAGAGTGGGTAGAGATTGAAAATGCTGGCTCAGAAGTAAACATTAGTTTAGAAAACTGTGTGAACTTGGAAAGTTACTTAACCCCAGTCTCAGCTTTCTTATTAGTAAAATGATGGAAGAGTTGAGCTTTAATACTCAGAGAGCATTGTATCAATCATTTAGCAGAGTCCCTGTGTCATCGTAAATGGTCACAGTGTTTTTAAAATTATTACCTGTAGGTGACAGACATAACTCTTCCATCTCTACTCCATAAATCTTCCATTTTCTACCTGCTTTTCCTCTAGTTCATGGTACATATTGTGGCATTCATTATTTTTCTTTATACCTGACATGTCCTTCTTTCTATATACCAATGCTAAAAGTAGTTAAATCAGTGATTCTTAAAATTTAATGTCCCTGTGAATCACCAGAGGCTCTGGTTAAAGTGCAGATTCTACCTCTATAGGTTTAGATGATGCACAGGTTTTGGAATTTTAACAGGCTCCCACAATAGATTACATGCTGCTGCCCAAAGACCACTTTTAGCAGCAAGGCCTGGAATGACCCAGGTGAATCCAACTTTGGTGTGAAATCACATCCAATGTCCCTAGCCAGAATGGCCTACTCCTTATTTGACTGTTCTTCAAAGGTGACCATTATTTATACTTCTAACTTAGCACTCATCACAGTCAACCTGCTTTGGTATCTCTCTGTATGTGATTCTGTTCACTCTTAAGTAAGCTCCGGCCATAGACTGGGTTCACCTCCCCAAAGCTAGCAGCACAAACATGGTGATGTGGTGGTGTCCCCAGCCCATGATTGCAATATTATTGAACTGGATGAAAAAAATATAAAAATGGTACCTCAAAATCATACTTTTAAAAATATGATCATTAATTTAGAAATTGTCAATCTTTAGGTTGTGTGCTAATTCAACTAGTGGATGACTGTAGTGATATGAATTATCCCAAAGGGCAAATATGTGGTCACATTAATTTCTTCTTAAAATTCATCATACCTTATAGAATGTAGAGGGGGATTGTGTACTGGGTGGGATGACAAAGCCAATCTGGGATGACCTACATTCTACAGATAATCAAATAAATGAACAATGGCTTGTTTCCCTAATTCTGTATCCCTTGGGTCATAGTTTAAATGGAACCTCCAAATGGGCTAGAGTCCAACATTGGATCCCTTTGCATAAAGGCTGTACATGTAATTAGTGATCTTTAGGGTACCATGGTCTCAATTCTACTAAAAGCAGTTAGAGAAGAAAATTCATGGGTACAAAGGAAGGGGCAAAGGGGGTCAACTGATTCAAGACTTATCTTGCTGGTTTGCATAACAGGCAACTGTCTTGCCAGATTGTAGAGTTTATTCAGCCTTGCCATAGGCCATCTAGTGTATAATTCTGACTTTCTTTCTCTGGAGTAATTGGCATTTCATTTGAGGAGAATTTTCAATTTTATTTTAAACATCCAGTTAATATAAATAGAAGAGAAACTCCATTTTCAATAACCTTTTACAACTCTACCACTTAAGTCCTCAGGGAAACTTAAAGAATTTTCATCAGTATACTGAAAAGTAGATAGTTGGATATATTGCAAAACTTTTTCAACATTTGACTCCAAATCCCCACTATTGCTAAGATATTCTTAAAAGAAGTCATCTGGGGAAACTTAGCAACTACTGTTTTCGAGAAGTGGTCCCAGTGGGGATGAGATTTATGCCTAACTCCTTTTTAAATTTATTTTCTGTCTCTTGTGCTTGGTATCCAGTGTTCGTTGCAGAGTAAACAGCATTTTCCAAAGACTGACAGGGCCATCTGCTCTGGGAATGTGGCAGGTGACCTCTCTGAAGGATTATCGTCCTGCAGTGTGCTTCCAAGTCAGTTGAAAGGTAAGCATTCTTTCTGTATAAGTGCAGGCTGTTTTGGAACACGATTCAATTTCAGCGGATAAAACTGAAAGTATATCCTAGGCATACTGTCTCAAAGGGCACAGAGCTGTTACTGTGGGGGCAAAGTGATTTGTCATGTCAACACCACCATGACAGCTAAGCTGCTGGGTGTAGGGGAGGGGTGATTGAGAATGTTGAATCTGGTTGCTTTGATTAAGCTGTAAAGACCCAGGAAATTTTCAATCCAAAAGTCCTTTCTGAAGTTAGAAACACACATTGTAAATTTGATTTGAGTTTTTGATTTGGGGGGGGAGAGGAGAGGGAGGGAGAAAGATAGTGAATGTAAATGCAAGAGCAAAAAGCTGTTAACCAATCATTTCTATGGACATTATCATGAACAAGAGAAAATGTATCAAAAGCCCTTTGAAAATTATATGTGCCAAGTTTAGGATAGTTGAGAAAATGGAACGTGCTGGATTTAGATTCCTAACTGGTTTTAATCAGCTTTTTATAGACTTTGGAGGTATTAATTTAGCATCATATCCTAATCATTGTTTTTTTTTTAGAAATTACCAAGATTGATAATATTCTTCTTCTTTTTTTTTTTTTTTATGCGGTACTGGCGGTTGAACCCAGGGCCTCAAGCCTGCATGCTCTGCAAGTGCTGGACCACTGAGCTGCACCTCAGCCCATTTTTTTTTTTTACTTTTTGAGACAGGGTCTCGCTAAATTACGCAGACTGCCTCTGGTCTCGAACTTGCGATCCTCCCACCTCCGCCTCCCGAGCTGCTGGGATTACAGGCGTGCCCCACCACGCCCGGCTCGATAATATTATTCTTAAAACCTCACATATTACTTTTTGATACATTTTGATAAAAGAATTGGGAACAACATAGAGGAACAAAGAGGGAGAGGAAAAAAGTGCAGGATGCTACTCCATGAAAATACAAAAAAGGAAAAAAAATGCGGGGTATAACCTGTGGTAGCATACAGTATCATTTCATGTTAATCAAAATTCTCACTTTTTTCCTTCCTTTTTCTTTTTTTCCTGTAAAATGTTTAAGGAGATGTAAGTGTTAAGCATACTGATTTGATAGGTGCATGATGAATACATCAACTGACATATTACTCTGTATCCCACTAATATGTATAAAAATACTAAAAATAGAATTGCATATTCAGATGCATGCATTTAAAAATAGCATTTTAAAAGTCCTCACAACTCTCACTTGCTTAAAATATTTTTCATTACTTCAAACACACACTCTACCTCAGAAGTCATTTTTTATAAAGAACACATTCCTTCCTTTACATTGACTAAAAAGTCTTTTCTATAGACACTAAAAATATGATCCAGAACCAAAATAAAGGGAAAGACAATATCAGAGGAAATAAAAAAATCATATTCCAACAGGAAAGGATTATTTTTCATTGAAGAGTAGTAATTAGAAAGGTATATTTATCAAGCTGTCATTATTGTAATTATCATACATTGATACTTTTGGGTTTTCTTTTATATTCTTTTGGCAGTTTCAACTTACAAAAATGATTTTTATATAGTGATAAATTCAACTTTCAGAAAGACATTATCTTCTCACAAGCTGTGGACATGCACCACACTCTCCCTGTTTTGCTAGAACATAGAAGCCATGAGGGAGACCTTGAAAATGATGGTAGTGGGAGAGTAAAAGTTTTCCAGTGTTTGCCTGTCTTCCACATGTACAGACAGACAAGAAGAGTAAGAGGCAACCTCAAGAAGGGCTGATAGCTGCTGCATGAGAGTTTGAAGTTGCCAAAGCTGATAAGTAGACCCAGATAGGCGTGCTGGGCACCTAGGAAGAGCTAGGAGCCATTCTGTCATTCTGTGTGTTTAGTTCTTCACTGCCTCCCTTTACATTCCCCATGCCCTGATTATCAAATGGACAAGAATCTTCTTGAGAAATAGGCTTAAAGACTGAACTAAACAACACTAACAGGTGGAGAGTTAGCTGTCTGAATGAGACCAGTTCTCAGTGCTAGGTCTGAGCTATATTTGCATTTGGCTGTTGAGTACCAAAGGAAGCATAATCCTGGTATGGTTCATGGGACTACATATGGTACCTGGATGTGTGCACTGTGTGCGGCATCCTGATCCACCTCTAAATGACTCCAACTTGGCTCATGGGGAACATACAGGACCCATGTGGAATAGTAAGAAACACGTATAAAATATTGATTCCCTCAGAAGAGGACTTCTGTCTTAGAAAAAAGAGATTTATCCTTGGAGCATAGAGTAGAGAAGTTCCTGGGTTGTCTACTCTGAGTCTTGTAGACTGTCATTCTTTCAAAGATAACCAGTGTTTGTTTTTCATACCTTGTAGGTGTCTTGTATATTTTGTGAGGTTTCAGTAGAACATTTATTGTATTTTTATTGTGGAGATAAAAGTTCTTTGAATGGCAGGTGTGGGGAAATCATCACTATCAAAATGATCCAGTAGATGAATAAGCAATTTTAATAGACAGAAAGTTCACTTTTGTCCACTTTTTGAACATATGCACAAAATCACCAGTTACTTATTTGGAAAGCACATGATGGTGATACAAAGGAATGGAATGAGGTAGCAATATCTTGAAGTGACTATCATTCGCTGAGAGCCATTTATTTCCTTTATGAATGGAGATCTTGCTTGCCTACTACAGCATAGATTTTAATTTCCTGTTTGGAGTGACCCATTGTGCATATTATATTTTTAGAAAAATAATTTCCATTTTGGGAAGTAATTATGGATATTTCTCTGTTAATTATTTCTAAAAAACACACTATAAAATTCATTTTCAAGAGTTTATACAATTCATTGTTTTTCAATATTGTCACAGAAGTTGTGCAATCATCATCAGTATCTAAGTTCAGAAAGTTTTCATCATGCCAAAAGGAACCCCAGTACTCATTAGCAATCACTCCAAATTCTGCCTATCCTCCAACTCCTGGAAAGTATGAATTTTCTTTCTGTTTTCATAGATTTTTCTTTCTGTTTTCATAGATTTACTCATTATGAACATTTCTAAGCCATACAGTGTGTGACCTTTTGTCATTGGCCACTTTCACATATGTTTTTAAGACTCCCCAGTGTCATTGCATGTATTAATATTATTGAATAATATTTCTCTGTATGGATAAACCATATCTGTTTCACCATTCATGTGTTGATAGATATTTGTGGTGTTTTCACTTTTTGACTGTTATAACTCTGTTATGAACATTTGTATAGAAGTTTTTGTGTAGACATTTAATTTTCTGTGTATATACTTACAAGTGAAGTTGCTGGGTCATATGGAAGTTCTATGAATAATATTTTATGGAGCTGCCACACTGTCTTCTAAAGTGGCCACCCCACTTTATAATCTTACCAGCAATATACCTGTTTTCTAATTTCTCTACCTCCTTGCCAATGCTCCTTATTATCCATTTAAAAAATTTTCAGTTATCTGAGTGCTTGTGAAGTGTTATGAGTTTAATTTATGTTTCTCAATAACTATGATGTTGGCCATCTTTTCATGAATTGTTGATCATTTGTTTGTCTTCTTTGGAGATGTGTCTGTTCAAATCCTTTGCCCATTTTCTAACTGAGTTATTTGTATATATATATTTCTTATTGTTGCAGTCTTGTGGTGCTAAACCCAAGGCCTTGTGCATGATAGGCAGCTGTCTACCATTGAGCTGCACCTACAGCCACTTTTTTGCTTTTTATTTTGAGACAGGGTCTTGCAAAATTGTGCAGGCTGCCTCTGGCCCTGAACTCATAATCTTCCTGCCTCAGCCCCCCAAGTAGCTGGGGTAACATGTATGTGCCAATGTGCCCAGCTATTTGTATTTTATTGTTTAATTATAAGAGTTCTTTTTATATTCTGGATACAAGTGCCTTATCAGATAAATGAGCTGAAAATATTTTCTTACTTAATTCTTATGCCACACTTGTTAGGATTTTGATACTATCTCTAAAGTAAACTTTTTACCTGGGAAGGAATGCCAGATATTTTTACTGACTACCTGCTTGATATGTTAAGACAGATGCTGTGTTCTTTGTGTATACTACCAAAATTAATTTCTGTAATAACACTGTGAGGTAGGTATCATTCTTCCATTTAAGTGAAAGGAAGCAGAAACTCTGAGAATTAAGTGATTTTTCAAAAGTGATCCAATTAGAAAGTGGCAGAATTTGCAAATGAGTCCAAATATTCCCTGCGTCCTAAGTCCATTTATTTCTCTTTTACTCTAATAGTCATTTGAATAAGATCAGTGTCTTGATTATCAATATATTATTCAGCTATAGTATTATTTGTGTTGGATAAATATGCATTTCATTCCTGTTTCCTATCAAAAGACGTATAAATAATTGTGATGGTTAATCTTGATTGCCAACTTGATTGGATGAGAGTTGCACAGGGGATTTGTAAAGCACACATCTGGGTATGTCTGTGAGGGTATTTCCAGACAAGATTAACTAAGCAAGGAAAACTTGCCTTAAAGGCCGGGCATACCATCCTATAGGCTCAGTACCTGGAAAGAATAGAAGGGATAAAAGAGAAAGCCAGTTAGCCCAGGAATTTTCTGTCTCTGCTTGCTGGCTGCCATGATGGGAGCTGCTTTGCTCCACCATGCTCTCTCTGCTATGTTGAACTGAAACCTCTGAAACAGTGAGCCAAATAAATCTTTCCTCCATTAAGTTGTTTTTCTCAATTATTTGTGATAGTGATGAAAAGTCTAACACAATAATAATGCACTAAATTTCTTGCCTCATCCATTTGATACATTTCCTTTCCCTCCCTCCCTTCCTTCCTTTCTTCCTCTTATTTCCATCCTGCCCTTGTTCTTTTGTATTTATTTATTCTTTACTATGTTCTAGATGCTTGGATGAAATGACAAATAAAGTATACCTTAATGTGTGCATTCTAACAGGGAAGACAGGCTATAAATAAGTAGATATGGGTAAAATTAAAATATACTGTAAAATAATTTAATTCCAAAGATCATGAGAACTATGCAGAAAACAGCAGATGAGTGGATGGAGAGGGGCAGATTTGCTATTTGTAATGGAATCACTTAGGAAGATCTAGATGAAATAGGAAGGGAGTCACAGAAGTATCTGGGGTGGGGAGAGGACTCCAGGAAGAAAGTCCATAGTAGAGTAACATGCTTGTTGTAACTGACAAACAGAAAGGAGACCAGTGCAGCCTCATATCTTTTCTGTTTGATCAGTTAGTGGTTGAGAGCCAACTTTTACATGGGCATAATTTTACCTGAGAAAAGTCCTTGTCTCTACAACATACTTAAATTATATTTGAACATATCTCTGAAAATAAACTAGCTAATATTTGCCATACAGAGCTTGCGTGATTTACCCACTCAGTCTGTTATACTTGTGATGAAATCTTTTGTTAAGTGGAGCTGACACAGACAGTGGCTAGAGAAGAGCTTACTCGGGGACTTGATTGTCGCTTACTAGTTTTGTAACTGTTTCTTGTTTTCTCAATGCTGAAGTAGGTGTATTAGTTTGTTAAGTTTGTCATAACAAATCCAACACACAGAGGTTGAAACATAGGAATTTATTTTTTCACCACTCTGGAGACATCTGAGATCAAAGTGTCAGTGGGTTGATTTCTTTCTATGCCTCTCTCCTTGACTTGTAGATGGCTGTCTTCTTGCCAAGACTTCACGTGGCCTATGAGTGCCTATGTCTTCATTTCTTCTTCTTAGAAGGACATTGATCATACTGAATTCGGGACAATCCAATAACCTCATTTAACCTTGATTCCCTATCTCTAAATAGGCATATTCTAGAATATGGGGAGAGTAGGACTTCAACACATGATTTTGGGGGTGGGGATAACCATGCAGCTCCTAACAATGGGGAAATAATAATATCTATCTTCTAGGCTGGTTTTAATGAGATAATATGTAAAAAAACTTAAAGCAGTACCTAGGATGTAATAAGTACCAAGAAGTGTGCTGTCTCCAAGTATTATTATCTTACTGATATTCAGTCTTGCCTAGATTGTGAGTTTGTTGAGGGTAGAAATCTAGGGATCGTATCTTTTATTTATTTCATTTTTTAATCTTATTACTTTAAAAACATTTACCTGCCTCTAGGATAATCTTCATTCATTATAAGTACTCAACACAGCACTTGCACATTTCTCCCATATCACTGTCATCTTCTCATCTCCCAACTAACTCTGCACTGTGCACACCATTCCTTTTCTTCCTACCTGCATCCTGGATTTCATCCTCAGGCACTCAGCTAGTGTGCTGAGGAAGAAGTGAGTTTATTTTTATGGTCACAGCATTATTATTTATTTCTTTTTCTTAAGAGGTGTTTTGGAAATTCTAGTCACATAAAATTTTAACAATTGCCTTGCTTTTGAATGTATCAATCTCACATGCTAATAAGCCTTTAAGACTTCCATTTTCCAACTTTTTAAGGCAACAGCTACCACCTGTGACTCCCTGTCTGGAACTCAGAGTTCAGCCTAAAGGGGAAATCCCTTTTTCCCATGAGTCTAATATTGTTGTTTGCTATTAGGTGATGTTGGATCAGGTCCAACTCCTAGTGACCCTATGTACAACAAAACAAACACTCTCTGACACTGTACAAAGCCCTGCACTATGTCAGGCTGATTGCTTTGGGATTCTTTCAAGAGTGGGTTGCCAAGTCATTCTCTTGCTCTTGTGGCACTAGGGATCAAACCCCAGGCCTCAGAGAGTGCAGAGCGGCACTCTACCAACTGAGCTAAAACCTAGCCCCTTAATGTAATATGGGGTTTCAGAATTCATCAACCTGAAGCAAAGCCCAGTTTCTTCCCTACCAGATGCTCCACTTATAAAGTTCTCAACTCTTGTATCATGATACAAAATAAACTCTAGAGCAACCCTGCTTGGCAACAGAGACTCAGATGCAATTGCTATGAGGAATAGAGTCTTTTGACACATTTTCTAAAATATTTTCTTAAGAAATGAAGGAAAAATTGATAAGAAACTTGAAGTAACCTCAAAAGCAGATGATAAAGGAATGTTTAAGTAGGCTGAGTGGGTAAGCCACCACAGAGATCATCTTAGCGTACTCTGAAAGCCATTTTATTATTTTACTGCCATCTGCATATCTGTTTTGCCACAAAACACAGGGAGAGTTAATTACCATTAAGCTGCACAATTAATTTTCTTTAAGGCATGTAACATTTTCTAAAGAACTCTGAAAACATTTGTTGCATTGGAAAAATGAATGTCATTGCCTATGTCATAACTTTGTACCCAGTGGAAAGGCTACGATATTGAGAGATAAAATTAGTTTTTGTGAAGGAAAATATCACTTTTATTTCATGGTATTTTTAAACACTGTTTGCCAATTTTTCATGGAATAAAATGGGAAGTACCCCTTGAATATATGTGCTACATCTCTCTGTAGTTTTAACTAGTTATCCTTTTGATCTTTTTCTTTAAAAAACATTTTTTAGATTTATGAAGTAACACGTATGTCTTTACTACCAAGATGCAAATTGGAATTTAGATGAACTAAACTGGCTGATTCATATTTGGTTTATAATTATTATATTTGTCTTTTAAAAATGATTTCTTGGGCCTATATTCTAGCATATATTTCATTCTGTTCCAATACTTATTAATGAATTTTTTGTAGTGGCTTTTTGTTACATGCATCTTTCTGGATTCAGGAAACCTAACATGTTGGATAATTCTCCTGTTGAAGAGACTTTGCTTTTATATTTAGTGACGTTTATCATTATCTAAGGCCAGCTGCCTGACTTCTCTTCAGTGCTCTGTTTATAGGGTTTGAACATCTATAAATGGAAACACTAGCTAACCAGAAATTATCGCCAGGGCTTCTGATAGTGTCCTCGGCTCTCACAACTTGGAATGCCCAGCAATATCTAACATGTAAGCATGTCAAATCATTTTCTAGACAGAATCTGGATCTCTGTTTCTCACTGACTCTCTCTTTCTCTCTTTCAACATGGAATTTGGAAAGCATGAAAAAGAAAGTTTATTAAACAAGAATTTAGATGAGAAGAACTCAACGGTAAGACTCATGAGATTTAGCATACACACATTTAAAATATAATTGGCAGAGTAAATTAGTAGCTCTCACAGATCAGAAAAATTGTACTACCCAGCCTCTGTTTCCATGTTTTGCCAGTCAATAACCTTGAAATTAATAAGTTCTATGGCTTTTCTGAAAACAATATGATAAAGTTCTCTATAAAATTTCATTACTAGAAAGTGGGCAAATTTGAGTTAGTTAAATGATGTGGTTTACTTCCATTTTGAAAACTGAAATCTCTTGACTTTGAGCCTTTCTTGTGATTGCCTCAATACTGGAAGATTGTTTTGTTTACTGATATGAAGCTTAGCAAGTGTGCCAAGTCCAATTTCTTGGGATACCAGGAGTATGCACCAAGGAAAATATATAAGTATATAATAGTTTAATGTTTTATGAATATGTTTAATGAATTTATAAGGATACAGTTTACTCTTCAGAAAATTTTGGATTTTTTTTGTTAGAGATTGTGAAAACAACTTTACCTTTACTCTAAGCAATTAATAGTCAGTGAATAATAGTAATCACTTATATTGCTCCAACAATACCTTTGAGTAAAATGTGCTGACCGTGATTCAACTAATGAGTATAGGTGGCTAATTATGTTCGTAAATTTTCTGTGGTTATAGAGTTAGCATTAGAACATGGCATGAGTAATTTTAATACTAACACAGTAGTAAAAAGTGAAGCCATATTGATGATAAGGCCAAACTGGTGGAAATGCTTTGTTCTGAATGTTTGAAGTTGAGTTTTATACAATATTAATGATATTAAAACTTGAAAAATATAAAAAGAACTATATTGGGTTGAAAACTCCTAATGTATTAAAATATCAATGTCTTAAAGAAGGATTTTGGATAAAATATAATCTTTTCTTAAAGGATTCAGGTTATCATTTTGAATATCACCTGTGAACCTCTGTTGTAGGTGATTGTCCAAATACATACTGGCCATAGACTATGTTGCTTTTTAACTGTATTGAAAGGTAGAGTATTATAAAACTAACCAGAAATTTGAATCAGGAATGTCTGCATAACAATTCTTGCTCTTCAACTTCTTTTGTTTAACCTTCTGAATCTCAGTTTGCTTTTAAGACAGGGAATAGTAATCCTAAATTTGAAGATTTTATGAGGATTAAAAACTATAATGTATGTGAAACCTCTAGCCCGAGTCTATTTTCAAATTGTTTTGACCTAACTTACTTAAAAAGCACACATCACAAAGCTATATATATACAAGAAGTTTCTCGTATACACAGAGAGTTACAAAAACACATATGCATCTTGGGGTGTAAAATTTCCATTTTGCTGTTTTAAGAATGTGTCCTATGCTTGTTTGTTTGATTAATATTATCTTTTAAGTGAACATCATACTATATATTGCTACTGTAATTCAACTTTGAAAAGTAATACCTAGATAACATCTCTTAAAATATGTATACTTTTTGACACTTCTGATACATAAGGAAGATGAAATGCATTTCAAAGTAAAAGGAAAAGTCAGATGTACTAAGTATAAAGGCATAGTGGTCATAAAACCTTTATCGAACCAGAGATAAATACACAAATAAAGAGTTACTATGAAATAGTGTGAAATTTGACCCTGAGGTCCCTGGCAATTTTTGAAGGAAGTTTTGCGAATAAACACAGTGGGCATGGAGGAAGTACACAAAGTGAAAATGATCTCTCATCATTTGAAGTGATTTGATGCCTCAACATTTCACTTTCTGGAACGTCAGACATTCTGCATGCCCAACTCTACCTTGAAAACAGTTATTGACATAGAAGTAAGCAACAAAAAATGTCTCCTTAGAGAAAGCAGCTGTTGCAAAGCTCATGAACATTACTCTGTAGCAGAAGCCTAAGTCTAGCTTCTGAATAATTTCTAAAAGATTGGAGGAAAATATGGCAACTGATCAAAAGGACTGTGAATATCCAAACTGCTCCATGAAGACATGGTTCTCACCAAGGGAAGGAGCACATGAAAACTCAATTTGTGAGGAAATTGAGTGAGCAGGCAAATAGAATTACATATCTCAGATATCTTTAAGATGTAGGAATTCTGATTACACTTTGTTATCAGGAAAAGTTTGGCTTATGTTCAGTATTTTCTACTTAAGAGAGTTGAGAAATAAATAGTACATTTTTGAGAATTTTTAATAGAAATATTTTAGTTAAACACTTTGGCTGTTTTGTGTATAAACATCCAACACTTCAATTCAAGGAGCCTTGTTTTCCTTGTAAGACCAATCTAATATAGTATGTTTGTCAAGATTGCAAAAAAGAGTTTAAAATATATTTTTGTGGAGTTTACTATGTGCTGAAAGTTATTTGGTATATTTGTTATAAATAGGAAAGTTTGTAAAAGTATGTTCTTAAAAAGAATATTTTGCCATCAAAATATTTAAATATGCATACATTATCTTATTGAGTTGGCTGGGATTTAACTCAGTTGGTAGAGCGCTGTGCTGCAGTCTCTGAGGTCCAGAGTTCAATTCCCAGCACTGCAAAAATGGGAGAAGGGCCTGGCAATCCACTCCCAAGGCAATCCCGAAACAGTCAGCCATTGAAAACCCTATGAGGGTCGCTATGAGTTGGATACTGACTCGACGGCACCTAACAACAACAACAACAACAACAATCTTATTGAGTTTCATATACATCTTGTTTAAAATTAAAGTCACATTTCTCATAAGGATCTTTATGAACAATGTTATGGTAGGGCTAATACAATAAAGCAATATGCATAGTTGGCTTTATTTGAAAAGATTCTAATATCTGTAGCAAATAAATAAGAACGTCATCAGTCTACAGATTTTTTTAATTCATTGGTTTATTCTACCCAAAGAGATGGACAAAACTAAAATGAGATCCTTAATTACCTACATATCCAATATAAATCTTACTGTACTGTGGGTAAGTGATTTTCTACTTTTAAGAATTGATTTTTTTTGCATGAATGTGTTGCTTTTGGTGATTGAAAGTAAGGACTGTTGAGTGCTTACCAATTGAAGGTATTTCTTTTGTATGTGTTCATGAATAACCAGAAAAAAAGAATGATGCTCAAATCTTCCAAAGTTTTCTAATTCTACCAGTGCCAAAGGAGATTTCTCATAAATGGGTTGATATCCTATCAGATTTTCAAATGTAGAAATTAAAAATCAGTTAGTACAGACTTAAATATTTCCACCCCTTCACAATGTTGGATGTCTTAGTCATTGATTCTGCTAAATCAGATTCCATTAAAGCTAATTTTGGTTGGATATGGTGGGGGATGAAGGAAGGGAGGGGACTATTTTGTAACAGTATATTTCAGTTTGATTAGTTTCAAAGTAATGGGCATTGGGGCTATATGGATCTTTAGTTGTTATCATCATGTATTTCCCTGTGTTCCTAGGAACACTGCATTTCTGAATGGCCTCATCAAAAATAGTTTTGTTCTGTGATTAAGAACATTCAGGAAACATTGTGCAGGGAATTCACAATATGGTCTATTTCTTTTTGGAGACTCATATTGTGTCTTACATACTAACAGCTCTGAGACATTCTGGAGTATTTCTTAAATTTAACTACCAAGGTGATGCATCTTAATGTGTGGGCAAGACAATGAATATTTTGAAGAGCTAGTGTTCTCTGGAATAATTTAGGAAATAGTATGTTAAGATCTGAATTGTCTGATTTTGTTTATAAGTTGCATTTTTAAGATAATGACACATAGAACAGTAAATTCAAGCCAGGTCATTTGGATCTATAACATGTAGTAACATTTGGAATAATTTTAAAAGTAATTACCAACTTTTATTTAGTATGTATTTTTTTTCAGCACTGGTAGTTGAACCCAGGGCTTTGCACATGCTAGGCAACTCACTATGACAACTACACCTCCAGTCCCTTTTTTATTTTTTATTTGAGACAAAGTTTCACTAAATTATACAGGCTGCCTCTGGCCTTGAATTTGTGATCCTCTTGCCTCATCCTCCCAAGTAGGTGGAATTATAGGTGTGCACTAAAGTGCCCAGCTTATTTAGCATGTTTTAATAAAAAAATAAATAAAACTAAGGCAAAAAAAAAATTCCGACTACTCTCCAAACAACTTTTCTTTTAGATTGTTAAATGCACAAAGAATTTCACTTACATTAATCTTAAAGTTTCAAAATGAAAAGAAATTATTCATCTATTAATATAATAAAAACACTCATGTACCTCAGGGCATTCTGGCATAACAATGGTTTCTTTATCTATGATATGATAAGAACAAACAAATCTTGTACATAAATCTAATAATTTCTGTTGCATTAATTGCAAGAGACAATTTTATTGTCCTAAATAGTGAATGTTCAGTAATATCACAAAATAATGATAACAAGAAGAATATGTGCTTCAATTCATTTTATACTGAACTTGATAGAAAAAAATCAAGACAGTAATCAATTTCTGAATGTTATAAATATTGTTTCCTTGAGCAAAAATAACTCTCTAGGAAAGAAAATATGTCATATGACAATTAGGATTTTAATAGGGTATATCTGATATGAGGAGCTGAAAACTTACACTTTAAATAATTTAAAGTTTTCTTTTTATATTAAAAAATTTGAGACTTATTTTGAATTTGAAGAGGAAAGACTTATTCAATGACATACAAACTCCCTTCGTCACAATAATTTTTTCTTAATTTCAGAAAAATGTTTATTTAGTTTTGAGTACTGTGAAAGAGGAACGAAATTGAAATGACTTGGTCAAATAAAAAGTTCAAAGAAGCTATACATTTGAAACTTCTTTGATAAAGGATAGGTAGCTCCTTCATCAAGTCTTCCTTTTACTTTAGCTGCTCAACATTCTAGGGCAAGTTTCAGAGTCTCTTTATTTTATTTTATTTTTTAATTTTTTTTTTTCGGTACTTGGGGTTGAACCCAGGGCCTCATGCTTGCATGCTTTGCAAGTGCTGGACTATTGAGCTGCAACCTCCAGCCCATTTTTTTTTTTTTTACTTTTTGAGACGGGGTCTCGTTAAATTTCATAGACTGTCTCTGGTCTCGAACTTGTGATCCTCCTGCCTCCGCCTCCTGAGCTACTGGGATTATATAGGTGTGTGCCACTTCACCTGGCTCAGAGTCTCTTTTTATATGTAATTTGATCTTTTTTTCTGTCTTTTAAATAACCTTTTGCTTTCTTCATGAGCAATGTCTTTGATGTTATGCCACAACTTGTCTGGTCTTCTATCATTAGTGTCTAATGCATCAAACCTGTTCTGGAGGTGGTCTTTGAACTCAGGTGGGGTAGATTCAAGGTCATACCTTGGCTCTCATACAGTTGTTCTAATTTTCTTCAGTTTCAGTTTGGACCTGCATATGAGAGGTTGATAGCCTCATCCACAATCAGCACCTAGTCTTGTCCTGACATTTAATATTGAGCCTTTACATAAATGTAGTCATTTTTCTGCAGATGACTCCACAAATGTAGTCAATTTGGTTCCTGTATGTTCCATCTGGTGAATTCCACGTTACCATTTATGTTGGTGAAAAAATGTATTTACAATGAAAAGGTCATTGGTCTGACAAAGTCCTATTATGCGATCTCCAGCATTGTTTTTGTCACCAAGGCCATATTTTCCAACTACTGAGTCTTCTTTGTTTCCAACTTTTGCATTCCAGTCACCAGTAATTATCAGTACATCCTGATTGCATGTTTGATGTATTTCAGATTGTAGGAGCTGGTGAAAAATCTTCCCTATCTTCATTTGTAGCCTTAGTGGTGGGTGCATAAATTTGAATAATGGTCATATTAACTGGCCTTCCTTGTAGGCATATGGATATTATTTTATCATCAACAGCATTGTACCTCAGGACAGATCTTCTTTGATGATGAATGCAACCCCATTTCTCTTTAATTTGTCATTCCCAGCATAGTAGACCATAAGATTATCTGATTCAAAATGGCCTGTGCTGGTCCATTTTAGCTCACAGATGCCTAGGATGTTGATTTTGCACTTCATTTCCCTTTTAACAATTTCTAATTTTCCTAGATTCATGCTATGTACATTCCATATTCCAATTATTAATGGATGTTTATAGTTGTTCCTCCTCATTTTGAGTTGTGCCACATCAGCAAATGGAGGTCCCTGGGGCTTTACTCTGTGTATATCATTAAGGTAGAGTCTACTTTGAGGAGGCAACTCTTTCCCAGTCTTTTGAGTGCCTTACAACCTGGGGGACTCATTTTCTGGTGCTATATCTGACAGTGCTTCTCTGATATTCATAGAGTTTTCAATGGCTAATTGCTTTGGGAGTGGGCTGCCAGGTCCTACTCCCTAGTCTGTCTTAATTTGGACCTAACTGGACAGCTCCTAACAGCAACAACAATGTAGCTCCTTAAATATGATTAAATTTATAGCTCCATTAATACAAGTTAAATTAATTACTTTCTAAGAACAAATCTATTGTTGTTAGCAAGCACAAAATCATAGGATTAGTGCTTTAGTTATAATTTCTGATGTCATTATCTCATGAGAATTGGGTTTCATTGGGGAGCATCTTTAGAGATATAGCATGGTGCCTATTAGGTAGAAATGTTCTCAATAAACAAAAAAGACTTTTGAGTTAATACACATTTCGGAACACCTATTTTGATCAAGTCATGGTACTAAAGGCTGCAGTAGAAACATGATAAAATCCTAATTTTCAAGATGGTTATTATGCTTTGATTACTTTCATCAGATTATGAAATAATAATAAGTTTTAGTAGTTTAGAAATAATCTTAGCATAGGAAGCATAGATAGCTCAATTTGTCAAATAGACTTGTGGTAGCAAGTCTATTATTATTCATAAGAATGTCTTAACAATGTGAATTGTTGCAATGCATTTCATGCAGTAACATATTCTATTCTGTCATAATACCTACTTATCTGTGTATTTATTTTTCTGTTTAATTGTGTCTGATTACAGTAATTGGTATCATATACTCAGTAGTCCCTAACAGAGCTTAAAAAATTTCTGCTGCTGATATTTGTGATGTATTACCTAGGTATTATTTTTAGTATGGCTTGAATGTTGTGTTTGAGCTTTACAAACTTCTTTACAAGGTAACAATGTAATAAAACAAGGAATAAATTGAAATTAATTTTAAGTAAGTGGTAAATCCTGAGATGACATGTATTGGGTTTATATATTGTAATTGATGGCATTGGGTTTTTAATAAGCTAATTTTGGTGATGACCAAAATGAGGGAAAGAGGAACACAAATAATGACATTTGCTTTTCTTTGGCATTGAATTATTTATTTTGGAAATTTCCTTCCATTTCTTTGCTACTTACAGTAAACGAGGGACTCTTACTGTGTTTTGGATTTGGCAGATAAATTTGTCTTAGGTGTTCATTCTTTCTGAATGATAATTTTGGAGGTAGATGGTGGGTGTGAGTTAATTTGTCCCCAAAACTTAATTTCTCTATGCTGCTGACTCATACAGGTTTTTGTTTTTTGACACCATCATGGAGAAGGGTGAGCCTTCCAGCGTCTTTGAGAACATGACCACTCTCTTTAACGTGTTTATATTGCCTCCTGTGTATCCTATATTTGCACTCAGCATATCTTATAGGATGGACCACTTATCATCAGTATATTTTGAATTTATTATTTGCTTTTCTCTGAAGAGTGCCAGAGCTCTGTGCTAAGTTAATATTCAAAATACTCTTTGGAAATAATTATTTTTAAAAAACAGATGAGCAGTGGTGAATACAATTTTATGGTAAGTTCCTCAATATGAATCTCTCAACTTGAAGGCCAATGTAGGGATTTCAGAGCCAGAATTCTCTGAATTTCTGAATCCAGTGTCACTTCTGAATTTTTAATAATGATATTGCTAATTTTACATATTCATTTTTACTCATTAACCTATTCTCATTTCTCAGGGAAATACAAGCTCCCTGAACAGCCAGCAAAGGGGTCATAGGATTGATCCCTCTGCACAAGTTATTGGAGCATTCACTGGTTAAGATAATGTTATCCAACAATGCAGATATCCTTTATCCCTTATGAGTAATAAGTAACTCCTAGCTTTACCCCAGGTGAAGATTGGTAGTTGCAAATTATTTGGTAGTCCAAAGTGAAAAACAAAATAGTTTTCTTTGTATCTCTTTTGCATAAGAAATAATACTACCTAACCTCTTTCTAGTTTCCTTTCCACAGAGCCAGTAACAAATGAAATTTTAAAAATTCTTGAAGAATGAGTAGCATTAAATTAAAAAAAGCAATCAGGAGGTGAGACGTCATGATGGTGGTGAATCACTGGGGATGAATGGGAAATTAGTAAGGAGTGGGGATTCAAGTCAACAGGCTGGAAGAAGGAATACAGGCAGGTGTTCTCTGTCCCTTCTTGACCTATTTACAGAAATCCAAATGATGAGTCTGGAGTCTGTATATTCTGTCTGCATTTTTGGGATGTATGTGTTGATAGGTGATAAGTGATGAGGACTTCTAAGGGCCACCTAGTGTAGTGAGAAGCTTAGAAGGCGGTTGGAACCTAGTCTAGAAAGCTACTGTTAAGGAAAGTTGTGTTTGTGTAGCCTTTGGTAAATCACTTAACCTTTGCTTTCCTTATCTACAAAGTGAGAGGCTGGATTGTAGTTGCAAAGAATGCTATGCTCTATTTCCCCCCCACTCATACCTGAATGCTATGCCCTCTAGCATTGTATAAGTATATGAAAAATGTCCTCTGGCTGTGGATTTAATAAATCCTTTCCATACCAAACCATGCTTGTTTTTACAAACACAAGGAATCTTGAGATAGTTTATATTTTTATATTATCCCTGTAAAATGTGTAAAATAGAAATCCTTGTTATTAGGTGAAAACTTTCCCTTAGTATAAAAAGTTTAGTACTTATGAGTTGAATTGTATGTTTTTCCTATATTTTTACTGAGAAATGACAAGGATTTGGAAATTGGATCATGTGTGATGACTGTAGAATAGATGAGGAAAGTAGCATTTTAATGCCTTGATGTTAGGAGAGAAATATTAAAATATTTTACCTTCTCATAATATTACACAATATAGACACTGTGTTTTTATCAGGAATAAGAAATTAGAAAAAGTGCATAAGATCTATGTTTTAAATGTTGTTTCTAAAAATGGCTTCTTTTAGCGCTTATTTCCTTGCCACCCCCTGCAAAGGACCTGGCACAGATATCTTAGTCCCTTTGCAACTTTAATTTTAGTCTGTCTGCATTGCTGAAGGTTAGGAAAAAGTGGATGCACATGAATGGCAAAATCTTAGCCACCATTTTCATTTTCTTTCTTTCTTAAAAAATAAAATAAAATGAGGGTTGTAACTGTCAGAACCCAGGGAGGGGAGCTGAGAGTTGAGAAGTGAAGCTGATAAAGATCCAGATTTCTACTTTATGGTTCAAATCAAGTTCTTGAAGCCGTCCAGCCTTTGGAAACCACTACTAATTAAAGCGGTGTCTGCTGATGATGTAAGTCTGTGGTGCCCTGTTTGAATGGATCTTTTGATGTAGCTCTGCGTGATGGTGAATAACGGAAGGGAGATGGAAGGATTGCAGGCTTTAACCAAGCTGTGCTTTCATGTTGACATTTATAACACACTGTACTTGCAGTGAACTATTTTCTAGGTCCTCTTGTGGGAATTATAATTACATATCTAGTTGTTCTGACCCAAGTATGGCACCACCCCTAAGGGAATGACAAATACACTGTCGTATTAGTGATGGAATTACATTAGAGAGTCATCGGCTTTATTTTGCTACATGACCTTTGGAAAAATGAGCAGATGATTTTGAAAAAAAGAATGGTTAGAGGATATTTGTGGTTTAATTGCTGATCCTTTGCCATTATTTATAACCTAAACATTTCTCAAGGGTCCTTTTATCAATTTTCTTCTCCGTTAATAGGCGTTTCCTTGCTTGTGTACCCTCTGGGGAAGATGTCACTCTCTATTTGTTCTCCGAAATAGGCCTCATACCCTTGTAGATGTCAGAATGTAGCGATCCAGAGACCGCCCCCCCCCATGGTTTTAAGTACAAACTTGATGACATTCATCTTAGAAGATGACAGGGGAGAGCCTGTAGGATTGCTTTCTCAAACTTGCTATAATTTCTCTGGAGATACTATGTCATAATGCGACGCTGAAGGCAGAAAATGTCAACATGAATTAATGAATTAATGAGCTTATCACAGAGGCTGGGGCATTCTTTTAGAATATGAGGGGCAAATCTGGGAAATACAAACCTTTTCCATCCTTATTTTGTTTTTCCAGTTCAGACCCCCTTTTACTCTGGGAATCCCTGCCATATCTGGTCATGTTGTCTGCTTCTGTCATCTGCAGAGGTGTTCATTCAGTCACCCAGCTGGAGGGTCTGCTGTATGGGGTTGCCCACCTCCTGGAGGCTGGTACTACTTTGCAGGGGGTGGGGAGTGAGAAGGAGAAGCTGTCCTTACAGACTTTCAGAGAATTCCCTTCTTCTCAGTCCTACCTCATAGGCAAGCATTTTGTGGGATTTGCCTTCCTCCATGGTGGTACTCTCTGGGGTTTGGAAAGGCCTTTATTAGAGTCCCTTCTTGGCAACTCAACCTCTTCTGAGAATATACCTCCATTTCCTTTTCATCTTCCAGAAATTGATAATGTGCTTTTTTATAAGGACTCTGCTCCCTTGCCAGGTCTCTTATTGCTTATTGTTGTTGTTGTTGTTGTTGTTGTTGTTGTTGTTAGGCATCCTCAAGTTGGGTCTGACTTAACGACCCTATGTACAACAGATCAAAACATTCCCTGGCACTGTGCCATGTCTGGCACTGTGCCAGTGCTTCTCTGCTATTCATACAGTTTTCAACGTCTGATTATTTTCAGATTGTTTTAGGAGTGGGCTGTCTCATCCTTCTCCCACATCTGTGGTGCTGGAGATGGAACCCAGGACCTCAGAGAGCACAGAGCAGCACTCTACTAACCAAGCTAATCCCTGCCCTCTGATTACTTATTGTTTTTAAATTCTTTTACTCTTAGTTTAATAGGGTCAAGAGAAGGATACAAGAGAAATACATATTTCATTAGCCGTCTTGAACTAGAATTAATTTTAAAAGCTTTTTTTCAATGGTTTGTTTTTAAAAATCTCTTCAGTAGGTGATGAGTGCTGTAGAATATCCTTATTCTTTATAGAGAGATGCTGTGATCTGGGCGTGTCTCCTCAGATTCACATGTTGAAACTGAGTCACTGATGAGATAGTAGTAAGGGGTGGAACATTTTAGAGGTGATTAAATCATGAGGTTGCAGACCTACTGGATGGGATTAGGCCCATAAAAGGGATTTAGGAGAGTGGCCTTTTCTTTTTTCAACCTTCTGCTATTTGAGGACACAGCAGTTGGCCCTTTTTTTCTTCTATCCATTCCACTGTGTGAGGACTCCTACAGGCCACCATCTCTGAGGTGCATGTCCTCACCAGATGCTAAACATAACAGTGCCTTTATCCAAGCCTTGAGAACTGTGAGAAAATAAATTTCTATTCTTTGTAAACTACTCAGTCTTTGGTACCTTATTATATCAGCACAGATAGACTGAGATAAGCAGCATTGTGTTAAACTGTTGTGTAAACCATGCTACATGGCATGCCAAAATATTTTGCTCATGTAACTAAAATTATGCCATTTCTAGAGGTCTGAAAATTGCTGCTTGTTATACCACAGTGATGCCTTTTTTTTGTGCCATGATAATTTTGGAGCTTCAATGCAAGGACTCTGGGGTTAAGATTCAAATCTAGGCTCTTATTGGCCTAACTCAAATGAACTGCAGTTTGCACATCTGTAAAATGGGTGTGACTTGCTTCACAGAGATGTCACAATGACTAAAAGTAAGGAAATGTTTGGAAACCACTTGCATATACTAAGTACTCAATAAATGATAGCCATTAGAGAAATAAGAATCACAATAGGTATACTTGCTATGTCTGGACAAACTCTGGTCTTGTGATTGAGAATTGTTCTTTTCAGGCAGAGCCCCTTGTGATTTCAAACTAACTGTAAGACTTGCAGTTGTGTTTACATTCTCACTAGGAAGTGTGCCATCACCAAAATTTTATTAAGTTTTAATTTTATCTCTGTCATGTAAAGAGTGACAAACTTTCAAAAATATGAATGTAAAAAAATATGCTACCCTATCCTAAAAGACAGTGTGGCCTAGTTTCAGTGGGGAAAGATTATATTACATGAGTGCAAGTAAAATATAGGTAAAAATACATAGATACGTGAGGTGCAAATAATTAGGGTCATACTTAATATATAGTTTATACAATTAATTTTAAAAAAACCTGCTAGACTTATCAAGGTAGGTTGCTTGTAGGCAGGGAAGAATGTAGATAAGTAGAAGGAGGGTTAGGGAAGGGACCCTGGTGCATGCATGAATACATGCATGTGTGTGTGTGTAGACTGTTCAGAAGGATAAAAATACACAGTTAACAGCACTGACTAGAAGAAGCTTTATTTTTAATTTTTTTCAGTGTCGAGGATCCAACCCAGGGCCTTACTGAAGTGAGATAAGTCCTTTACCACTGTGCCATATCACTAGACCTTGAAGAAGTTTTAAACTTAGAAACTATTCTGTTCAGAGTGTCCTAATTTATGCCTCTTACTTCATATGGCATTTTCTTTCCTTAAACATAAGATATTTTCCTAAGAAATCAAGACTCATAATAGACTTTTATTTAATTTAAGAATTTTCCTCTAAAATATATAGTCTCATGGACCAAAGACAGCAGGTAGAACTTACATTGGTGCAACTTGTCTGTGGTATAGCATGTATGTGGTATATGTGGCATAACATGTAGCCCCCCTATTGGACTACATGGCTCCTAATCGGGCAATTTTACTCCAGGAATTTGTTTGAAGCAAAGAAATGTATACATTTATTTATAATGATGCTTATTGCAATATTGTTTATAAAAGCAAAAATAATAAATACTTATCTATGATAACATGATGCAAGGAAATTTAAAGGCACTGGTATAATGAAATTATATTCTTTTTCCCTACAAGGTAGAGATGTTATGAAAAGTGTAACAGTCTTTTTATAGTTCATCTGTACTGCACAACACTAACACATAAATCAGTGAGTATATTTGTGCATCATATTTCTATTTGTTAAACCCCAGAATCTGAATAGCCCAAATAAAAGCAACAATTCCATGGGATAAATTGTATTTTTCTGTTTTGCTGAAATTTCAAATAGCTCAGAATGATTTTCTGGTAATAACCTCATATTTTTATGATCTTGCTGACTTGAGATTGTATCAGAGAGGAATGCAAGGCCATCCGATTCTCAGTGCTTTATTCTTCATCTGACAGCAGATTTGAGGAAACCTGGAGTTCTTTTATCTGTCTGCCTGTGCAGTCTTGGCTTCCAGCAGAGAGCAAGCTGCTCAAGGTCAGGAACTTTGGGATTCTTGCATGTTGGAAGCCTGTCCATGGGAAGCCGTATTCCTGAAACTTTATCTGAACTGCATAGGCATGGGTTTTATGTATCTGTGCGTGCATACCCATATGCAATGGACTTTATCCAATTTGTTAAGTGGTTGAGACCAAAAACTAAGCCTAAATTGAAGGTTTAGCCACATCTGAAGAGCTGGTAGTGTGACACTTTCAAAGTACTGTTATCAAGGAACACTGAGGAGACTCTCAGGAAGAAACATCTTGAGGGAAGACATGGTTGAGATACTTATGATTTTGTCCACAGAAAATAATAGACCCCGAGAGTGGCAGACTTCCTCCCTTTCCAATTCACCTTCAACTCAGCCTCTTCAGTTATAGTTGTGAGTAAAATTTGAGTTATCATCCATAAAATCTTCATATGATATGTGAGTTCATTGCTGACAGCTTGGCAGATGCAGCAATGTCATTGACATTGAGCCCCCAATACCATGGTGTGTCCCCTGGTAGGCAGGTATGGCCCTGATGGCAGAATTGCAGGATTTTGGTATTAGCAGTGGCACCACCTGAGTGTGAAAGTGAGCCAGAATGAAAGTGAGGCAGGAAGACATGGTAATCTCCACGTGTTCACCAATGCCCTAGATCACAGAATGCTGAATTACAGAGATTGTTGAGCTTTCTCATAGTGGGTAAAAGTGTAGGCATAGAGAGATTATTTTTCATACATTTTTGATGATTAATCATTTTTGCCTCAAGAATAACCCACTATAATCTGACATGGGTTATATTTACTCTTCTCTTGTGAAAATTAAGTAATAAAAAGTGAAATTTCATATTAGATTCTTTTTCACATACCTGAGAATTCTTTTTTTTTTTTTTTCCTGGTACTGGGGGTTGAACCCAGGGCCTTGCGCTTGCATGCTTTGCAAGTGCTGGACCACTGAGCTGCACCCCCAGCCCACTTTTTACTTTTTGAGACAGGGTCTCACTAAATTACACAGACTGCCTCTGGTCTTGAACTTGCAATCCTCCTGCCTCCGCCTCCCAAACTGCTGGGATTACAGCGTGCACCACCACGCCCAGCTCATACCTGAGAATTCTTTACCACCGGCAGTTATGATTAGTGAGATGCTTGTGAAATCAATAAAGCTTAAGTTATCCATTGAGGGTTTCCATGTTTATTTTATCAGACTTTATATCTTGCTTAGATCCTTATTCTTATCCTACCAAAACTCAGTGCTGAGAGAGAAATTATCCTCTGTCACACTCTGCAATAACAACTATAGAGTGCAGGTGAAGTACTGCAGAGTATTTCTGGAGATCTGGAATTTTTGTGCATTTGAAATTTATTTATTTATTTATAACACTTCAGAAGTAAAAAGAATGAATTTTTGGTTTCCTTTACGTTTAAGGTCTCAGATACAGTATGTATTTCTTTATTACTTATTTACTTTTGAGATAGGGTCTTAGTATGTAGCTCAGGGTGGCCTTGAACTTGCCATTCTCCTGCTGCAGCCTCCAGAATGCTGGATTACAGGTGTGTACTACCACATCTAGTTGGGTATAATTTTAGATAGATATCTTTCAGTAATCTCAGGAAGGAATGAGCTTGTCATCTGAAGGCAATAGGAAAACTGACATTTTTCTTATTACTCTGTTTTTATTGATGTTTTACCATTAATACTAGGATAGTTTTTTTTTTTTTTGTTAGGGACTATTGAGTAGAATCTGACTCATACTGACCCTATGTACAACAGAACAAAACACTCCCTGACACTATGCCATGCACATGATCTTTTTTGTTTAAACCCATTGTTGCAGCTACACTGTCAATCCATCTAGTTGAGAGTTTTAATTTTTCCCATTGACCTGCCACTCTCCCAAACATAATGTCCTTTGACTCTACTTTGAGGAGGCAACTCTTCTCCAGGTGTCTTTTGAGTGCCTTCCAACCCTGTGGGGGCTCAGTTCCCAGAACTATATCTGACAATGTTTCTCTTGTATTCATAAGGTTTTCAGTGGTTGTTTTGGGAGTGGGCTGCCATGTAGTCTGTCTTAATCTAGGAGTTTAACTGAAACCTATCCACCTACAGTTTGCTTAAGCATTTACTCATTTAGGGACATTTGGGTTGTTTTCAATTTTTAGTTGTTATAAATAAAGCCTCTTTGAACATTTGTGCATACATTTCTATTTGAAAATACATTTTTCATTTCTCTGGGGATAAATACACTATAGTACAATTCCTGATCATATGGTAAGTCCACATGTTATTTTTAAAAGGAATTACTAAACTATTCATCAGAGTGGATATACTACTTGACACTCCCATTAATAGTATATGAAAGTTTCAGTTTCTATACCATGTCATGAGCACTTGGTGTTGTCATTATTTTTAGTTTTATTTTACTTATTATATTGGGTGTGTAATGATATCTTATTTTAATTCATATTCCTCTGATAGTTAATGCCATTAACTATTATTTTACATGCTTATTTGCCATCTGTATGTGTTTTTCACTGAAGTGTCTGTTCAAATCTCTTGCCCCCTTCTAAATTATTTTCCTGTTGAGTTGAGAGAGAGAGAGAGAGAGAGAGAGAGAGAGAGAGAGATTCATCATCTTATCAAGAGCTACCCACCTATATGTGCTTTTGCTATGTCCCAGGCACTGCTGTAATTACATTATGTATATATTACTTAATACACAAATAATCCCCAAATTTGGTATTATATTATACTGACCTAGTTTCATACACCGAGAATCCAAGTTGTTGTTATGTGCCATCAAGTCATGTCCGACTCATAGTGACCCTCATTGGGTTTTCAATGGCTGATTGTTTACAGGATTGCTTCAGGAGTAGATTGTCATGTCCTTCTCCCATTTTTGTGGTCCTGGAGATTGAAGCTGGGTCCTCAGACAGTGCAGAGCAGGTGCTCTACCAACTGAGCTAAACCCTAGCCAAGAATCCAAGTAAAAGAGACTAAATACCTTCTCCAAAGTCATATCATTGGCTATTAGAGCTGGCTTCAAACTCAGGCTGGTATCTCCAGGGTTCATGCTCTTAACTACCGTATTGTATTATTTCTCAATTCAATCTTTGTGTGATTATAATTCACACAAGAACATAAATTTGGAGATTTTTAAAAATGACTACTTCCTATTTTCTGACTGGTATTCAGGTCTAAATAACAAATAATGCTCTTAAAGGAACACATAATGGTAGACTGAAACCTTAGGCTGATTAAAAATTTAGGTAGCCAGGATTATAGTTTTAGAAAGATTAGGCCAGATGTTTTCTAAATGTGGGATTTTGATATTTCATAAGCCTAAACTTTACAGGCACATTGAGATTTCCTTTAACCTGATAGTTCATAACCTTAATGAATGTCAAAACAATATTAGATTTTTTTTCAGGAAAATTTATCTTATTTTTATGACCAACCATTTTTATTTCCTCTATGCTATTATTGGTATTTATTTGTATCAGTATTCTTCATATGAAGAGATTTATTTTTTTTTATTTATCCAGATGGACATACACCTTATTATCCCAGTATGGACAATTTTGAGAATGAAAAGGAGTCCTATTGATAATTGCTTCAGGACATAACCAAGCATAAATTAGGGCTGGCCCAAACAGGCTGTAACATATGGGCACTCAATATTTAACTTATGCATTGATGGAAACCAGGGAATCAATGAATTCAGGGATCACTGTTGACTTCTACACAAAGTTGAAAGAATTCTCTGACAGATACATGACAATTGTTCCTTTCTTAGCAAAAGGGATGGAGAATACTGCAAGGACAACTTCAGTCCACATACTGATGTTCTTTTTTAAGAGCTTGCATTTAGTTTTGCTCTGTGTTTGTTGTATGTCTTGGTCAGTTTTGGCTGCTGTAACAAAGCTCTATAGATTAGATGGTTTATAGGTAATGTAAATGCATTTCTCACAGTTCTGGAGCCCGAGAGTTTCAGGTCAGAGTTCCAGCATGGTCCAGTTCTAGTGAGGAACCTCTCCTGGGTTATAGATTGCCGGTTTTCTCATTATATCTTCAGAAGGCAGAAAGAGGGTGAAAGGGCTCTTTAAGGTCTCTTTTGCAAGGGCACTAATCCCATTCATGTAGATGCTACCATTATGATCTAATCATTTCCTACAGGCCTCATCTCCTACTGCCATCACATTGGTGGTTAGGATTTCAATATATGTTTGGATGTATAGTCTTCAGTCTATCACATTGTATTTTGTGATGGAGAGAAGAATCATCTTCATGTCATTACTTCAGAGCTACTGGGTCAATGATGTAGCCAGTACCCTTGACCATGAAGAGAGAGGGGAAACTCAGCCCAGTTTTCCTAAATGTTGATTAATTTTGCTTGTTGAATATGAATCTATGAAAAGAAAGATGAAGGGGCCATGGATGATGAGCTGCAGTTCTATCAACTCCCTGGTGGATAGAATATGGTGTTATTTTGTTCAAAAGTGTGGAAATATTGTATTCAAAGATATAAATGATATTCTTTTTTTCTAGCATCATGAATCTCATTACAAGGTTACCTGGGAATGTTAACTATTCCTCTTATCCTCAGTCTTTCATTGTTTTGCACTGAGTAATACAGTGTGATATTGGGGAAGAGCTCAGAGGACCTGGCCACCAGTCTAGCATGGCTGAGACAAGTTGCTCACTCTCCTTAGGTCTCAATGTCCTCATCAATAAAAGCAAAATATTGACTAGATAAATGGAAGTTTCTCCTAGTTTTAATTTATGTCATTCTATAATCTCCTGGAAAGGGTGGAAAGGGTTAGCTTATATTCTTAAAAGTTCTGACTTGGGTGACATCATCTCTAGATTTAATGATTGATGCATAGAAAGAGGAAAATCCAAGGTATTTCTGGATATTTTTAAACTGAAGGTGATAACTTTTGTACCAGTATATTTATTATAATTTTTTGTTGTGGTACTTGGGGGCTGAACCTGGGGCCTCATACATACTTTGAAGGTGCTCTATCACTGGGCTGCATCCCTAGCCCATTTTTAATTTTTTTAAAATTTTGAGTGAGGGTCTTGCTAAGTTATGCAGGCTGACTCTGGCCTAGAACTCATGATCCTCCTGCCTCAGTCTCCTGAGTTGCTGTGATTACAGGCATATACCACTGTGCCTGGTTATTATTATTAAAGTATTTTTAAAAGCATATATCTGCCAATACTAG
Organism: Pedetes capensis; assembly: GCA_007922755.1. NCBI lineage: Eukaryota > Metazoa > Chordata > Mammalia > Rodentia > Pedetidae > Pedetes > Pedetes capensis. The sequence continues at coordinate 44,583 of VMDO01009896.1, read as the reverse complement.
GAGAGTCACATTATGGAGACCCCAAATTTGAAGTCTATTAGAAAGGATAATATTAAATAAGCATTGAGAAAAAATTTAAAAATTAAAAAATAGTTTATTAATTTAAAACAGTTCCAGTTATGTTCTCAAATATTTGAGTCAGCTTGGCCCTTTGTACTTAGAAATGAAAGAATTCCACAGTGGTGACTCATGCTGGCTTGAGAGTCATGCCATGTGCAGTACCTGGCTGCTACCATTTCCCAGCAATATAATCTTGGGAAACTTTATTAACTTTTCTAAATATCAGAATCCTTGTTGATGAAATGAAGATAATAATAATACCGATGTCAAGGGGTTATTTTGAGAACTAGTGCATGTAAAAATCTTGAGAGTTTATTACTCTGTAATTCTAGTCAGCCACCAAAGTTTTCATGGGAAGAATACTGGGCTGACTTGTTTTTATAGGGTGGTCTAAACTGCTACCATAAGTAGACCCAAGTATATTGACTTAGTAAAAAATCCACATTTTCTCTCATATAATAACTCTAGAAGGGTGAATGAAGAAAGTTGGATCTCCAGCATATTTTACTCAATAACTACAGCATGGAAAACAATTCTTTGTTACTGGTGTGTTGGGAATAGTATATAAACACATATACCTTTTTGAGAACTTATGGATAATTCCAGGACTTAAAAAGTGTTCCTTCAGTGTTATTCTTCAAGAGACATAGGAATATAGTAGATGTTTGTAATATTTATTGCTCTTGTTCTTGGTTGACACCTGAGACTATGAATAGTCAAAGAGTCTGGATAGTCAGAAGGGAATCTCTCAAAGGTTGCTTCATTTTTTCCCATGTCATGTAGTGCTTTTGTTCTTTGGTAATTCTATGTATGCTCTGTAAAGGATTGGTAATAATGCTTGCAATGTTTCTATGATCCTAAGAAGCCAGGGGCATGTCATGTAACTGTAGACCCATACACATTGATTATATGTATTTGGGATCTGGAATCTTGCCAGTCTTCCATGGCTTTTCTGCATTAACTCTATAACCCAGCATGAATAAGTGGCTCTGTTTAGGAGATTTCTTCTCAAAGAATATTTTTAGGATAACAAAACTGGGTGGATGCTTCTCTCTCTCTCTCTCTCTCTCTCTCTCTGTGAGTGTGTATGTGTGTGTGTGTGTGTGTGTGTGTGTGTGTGAAAGAGAGAGAGAGAGAGAGAGAGAGAGAGAGAGAGAGAGAGAGAGGGAGAGAGAGATGGGGAGGGAGGGAGGAAGAGGTACCTAAAAATGGTAAAAGAGGCCTTGATATGCAGCCTTCAACCAATATTATTTTATATCATAGTTTTGGATAAAGGCATTATTATTGTGAAGTGGAGATATCTATTAAAAGGAGGAGGGGTCAGCTGGGCATGAAGATACATGCCTGTGGGCCTAGCTACTCAGAAGACAGAGTTGGAAGGATCCTTTGAGCTTGTGAATTCAAGACCAACCTGGGAGAGAGCTCATCTTGGAGAAAAAAAAAGTAAGGAGGTAGAAGGGTAGTCTCCTGGTCCTTAAGAATTGTGGGTATGTTTGCAAAAGCTTACCAGATTTGTTGATAAATAAAGGTCATCAGCCACTGTGATAAGGGAAGATTATCCTTAAAATGAGGTTGCTGTTCCTCACGGGGGCAGATTGCTGGATTCTGAGTCTAAGACTGAATGGTAGTTCTGATGTCTTCTAGCTATGGACATGCCTTTGGCAACTTCTCTTCAGTGAACCTCAATTTTGTTACTATAACCTCAGTATTGTTATTCATGTCTACTGAAAATGCTTTTGTGATTTAATGTGAAGGTAAATAATGAAACTACCTAGGTGAACACAAAGGGGAGCCCAGAAAATGCTTGTCTACACCTCACTTCACTCCACAGTCTCCTCAGAATTCTGCCAAGGATCTGCTCTGTCCTCACATGTGCTGTGAGTGCCAATGAATGAACCCTGAATGAAGGGATGCACTTGACTAGGGAGTGTCCTCTCTGATACCTCCAGGAGACACTAGTTTCCTCATAAGCTCCAGTCTGAATAGAGGTTTTTGGTTTCATAGCGGGAGTTCCTCTTATATGTGTCCCAAATGCTTGAAGCTCCTGGAAAAGAGGACTTACTTTAAGATGAGGAAAACAAAAAAGTCTGAGAAGCATTTCATTTTTCACAGTGTCCTCCAGAAGACTGAATGCCAGAAATGGTTTGTGGATTGGTGTGCATCTGGGCAAGATTTTACTCATTCTAGAGGAAATAAGGAAAATAAGAACAATATAATTTTTTTCATCAAATAATTTATGTTTATTCAATTTATTTAAATGTCAGTCATTTTTATTGATATTACATCCTTCCTCATATTTTGGGTTTTAAGGTTACCTTTATAAAGTTATGATGATTCCTTAAAAAATTACTGATCCATGAAATTTGAAAGTTTGAGAGAGTACTGTTTCTACCATTTTGTTCTCAATTTTCAGATATCCTTAAAAGATTGGCTAACCTTTGTGTGTGTGTGTGTGTGTGTGTGTGTGTGTGTGTGTGCACTTACCAAACTGTGGCTTCTTTGTAAAATATTATTTCTCATTTTCTTTGGCTTGTTTTAGAGTACTAATTTTCTCATCCAGTAAATAAATCAGTTTTTGTCAAGTACAAAACGCTTAAGTTTTTTTCTTTTATATAATTCTTGTAACATGTATAAGTGAGCCCATTTACTTTTCCCATAAGACTAGATTCAAAACTAACAAAGATTTTGAACATGTAGTCACAAGAGACTACAGTTTTTCATATGTGTTAATAATAGGAGTAGAGCTTACTACTGGGAAATTTTTCTCTAGTTGGATTGGAAAAACCAATATAATAATTTCCACTAAATAATAACCACTAAATAATTTCTGGAGATTGACATCATTTGGGTCTTTGAGGAGTAAAAGTTTCACTCATAAAAAGTTTGAGTAAAGCTGCACAAAGTCTTTGAAATTGGTGTTTTTCACAATTTTATTGCTTTATTTTATTTTTTTTGTAGTTCTTGATGGTTGAACCTAGGGCTATATAATACTTTGCAACTGCCCTATCACTGGGCTTACCCTCAAGCCCATTTTTTAATTTTTAATTTTGAGTTGGTGTCTCCCAAGTTATGCAGGCTGCATCTGGCCTGAAATTTACAATCCTCCTGGCTCTGCCTCCAGAGGCACTGGGATTACAGGCATGCAACACCATGCCTGGCTGTTTTCAGTAATTTTAGACCATATAATGTAAAATATTTAAATGGTTTAAATTTGGTTTTCATCTTGGTTTCCTGGATAATTTGTTAGAGAAGGTAGAACTGTGTGATGACATTTTATGAACTTTAAATCATTCTCTTCTGAAAATCATGCTGGGAGCTGCCATTTAAAAACAAACAAACACAAGTAAAATAACTCAAGAGTAATAAATGTGTTGGATTTAAAATAGGTAAATGTTATTGAAGTGTATTAATGGCCAGGACTGACTGGTCTCAAAGCCAGAACTCACCTGTCTTTCAAAATGAAAGACACCAGACACCTTTGTCATGGTGCAAATGTGGGCAATTATATCTTTCAGGTTTAAAGATTGCATGAAAAGTTGATGAATAAAATATAATTTAGAAATTCTTTTTGGCATGCTGCTGGACTGTGAGGATGGTTTTAAATGACAGAATGGGTGCTAGCCTTGTATACAAAATTGTAGAGTTTGTTTAATCACTGACTTAAACAAGGAACAGGTGAAAGTTAAGACTGTTGTAGTTTAATTATGACCTAAAATTACGAATGTCTTGATTTTTTTAAGTCCATAAAATGAAATTGAAAATAGCGGTAAGCCAGACATGGTCGTGCATGTCTGGTTCCAATTATGTAGGAGGCTGAGGTAGGAGGATCACTTGAGCCCAAGACAAGCCTGGAAAACACAGTGAGATACAATCTCACATACAAACAAACAAACAACAACAACAACAACAACAAAAAGAAAGAAAGAAAGAAGAAAAGAATAAGGATCATGTAAGATACTCAGCAAGCATCAGCTATGTCCACTTCTTTGCAAGTATTCTGTGTGGTATTCAGTTGTATGCTGAACTGTTTGACCATTCTAAAAAGCTGATCATCTTTACATCGACACCAAATAATAATTATACAATTCTTCATTTTCAGATAGCTGTAGCATTTCAGAATCCAAAAGTGCCTGTTCAGGAGACAGTGACTATGAACACCAAACATTTGGTCTGAAAGAGAAATTGAGACCACAGGCACTTGTTAGCAAGTTACATTTTTTTTGTGTTGAATATGGTAGAATCATAACAGTTAAGGTCACACCTTTCATTATCATTCTTGAGTAATTAATGTGTGGAAAGCTATTTGCTTTTATCTATAGTAATTCTCTTATATATATATATATATATTTTTTGTGGTACTGGGAGTTGAACCCAGGGCCTGGCGCTTGCATGCTTTGCAAGTACTGGACCACTGAGCTGCACCCCCAGCCCATTTTTTCAGTTTTTGAGACAGGGTCTCACTAAATTACAGACTGCCTCTGGTCTGGAACTTGAGATCCTCCTGCCTCCGCCTCCCAAGCCGCTGGGATTACAGGCATGCACCACCGCACCCGGCAGTATAATTCTCTTATATGTTTTAAAATATCTTTTGAGCACCTATCATTGGTTAGGTATTGTTCTAGGCATTAGGGATATATGAGTGGGCATGACTAACAAGATTGCAGTCTTCATGGAACCATTATTAAGGTGATGAGTGGGGATAATTCAGTTAAATTAATAGACAAGGTAACTGTAGATAACAATAAATGGGAAAAGAAAATAAAACAAGATGAAAGAGTAGAGATTGGTAGAGACGAGAGTACAGGGTGACTATTTAAACTCTTTAGGAAAAGCTTCTTAGGAGCTGATGTTTTGTGAGAAGATGGGAGAACATTCTCTGCAGAAAAACAGGGGCACTCTCCACAGAAAACAGAGCTTTTAGCATTTGATTTTTGTGTGTTTCTCATTTTGAAAACGAAGAAACAAATTGTGTAACGCTGATTTATCCAAAGTAACACAGTGAGGAACTGGAACATTCTCTTGAGGGAATATTTGACTCAGAGTCTGTTTTCTCCTCTTATACTGCTTAGTGGATATGGGCATTGACTAAAGCCCTATTTAATTTGGATAAACAAATAAGCAAACAAAACTTTACTTCTGATGATCAGAGGCCTGACATGGGTTTCCACAACGGAGAGCTGTAGCTACTTGCTTAAGTTCTAGACCCAAATTGTTCATATCCAGAGCCTCTAAAGAAGAGGTTTAAAATATTGCAGGTTTAAAACTGTTATATATATACATTATATATATACATATATAATGTATATATATGTATCCATTATATATATCCAAATCCTAGCAATGAAGAGCAACTGCAAATCAACACATAAAAAATGAGCAAAAATTTAAAAACTGCACTAAAGAAATGAAAAAGGACACAAGGCAGATGAAGAAATAGCAATGCCAGTAAAAGTACAAAGAAATTTTCTTTTTAATTATCAAAGATATATAAATGAGATAATGTACTATTTAAAAGTCTTCTATTAGCAATCACAAAATAGCCAATAATATCCAGAGTTGGTGAAGTATCTTTTATAATTTGAATGTGAATATCTTTTTATCCAGTTATTATGCCACGTTTAACAATCTTACAGCTCTTTGTACATATGTTATAAGGTGTAGGTTGAATGATTCACTCCTCTCCACAAAAATATGTGTCCAACCAGAAACGGTGACTATGACTTTATTTGGAAAAAAGGTCATTGTGGCCAGGCATGATGGTTCACACCTACAATCTCAGCACTTGCGATGGAGTTGGAGACAGGAGGATTTGAGTTCAAGGCCAGCCTGGGCCACATGCATGGATGTATTTGTGGGCTCTCTATTCTGTTCCGTCAGTTTGCATCTGCTTTTATGCCAAAATACCCATTGTTTTGATTATTATAGCTTTGTAATATAGTTTGAAATCAGGTAGGAAAGGCATTTTTAACAATATTAATTCTCCTAATCCATGAATACAAAGTTCCTTTCCATTTTTAATTGTGTATTTTCCAATTTTTTGCATCAATGTTTTATAGTTTTCAATACATAGATCTTTAAACTCTTTGGTCAAATATTTTCCTAAGTATTTAATTGGAGGGGTGAGTAGTAGTTGTAAATGGGCTTGTTTTCTTGATTTTTTTCTGACAGTTTATTGTTAATGTGTGGAAACATTATTGATTTTTTAATGTTGATTTTACATCATGGTGACTTTACTAAATTTTTCTATTACATCTAACAGTGTTTGTTTTTTAGAGTATTTGGAATTTCCTACACATAAGGTCAAGACTGCAGCTGTAGCACTGTGGCATCTGATCCCATTAGATCTCAGAAGCTAAGCAGGGTCGGGCCTTGTTAGTACTTGGATGGGAGACCGCCTGGAAACACCAGATACTGTAGGCTTGGGAGAAGGACCCAGCAACCCACTCCCAAAAACCAATCCGCCATCGAAAACCCTATGAATAGCAGAGAAGCACTGACAAAGTGTTTCACCTGTTGTATCCTGTTGTACGTAGGGTCGCTATAAGTCGGGTACTGACTTCATGGCACCTAACAACAACATATAAGATCATGTCACCTGCAAAAAAGACAATTTAATTTCCTTCTTTCTGATTTGGATGACTTATTTCTTTTTCTTTTCTAATGGCTATGGATAGAAATTCTTATTAGAAATGGCAAGAGTGTCAATCTTTGTCTTGTTCCTGATCTTAGAAGAAAATCTTTCAGCTTTTTGTTATTGAGTATGATTTAGCTTTTGGCTTGTTATATATGGCCATTATCATGATGTGATATAGTTCTTTTATGCATAATTTGTTGAGAGTTTTTAATTATGAATGAATGTGGAATTTTGTGAAATGCTTTTTGTGCATTTGTTGGCATGATCATATAATTTTTATTTCTCTTTCTGTTCATGTTCATCATATTTGTTGGCTTCTCTATACTGAACCACTCTTACATCTCACTTGATCATAGTGTATGATCTTTATAAAGTGCTGTTGCATTTAGTTTCCTACTATTTTGTTGAAGATTTTGCAGAGTTCTTAATGGTCTGTTCATATCTACTATTTCTTCATGATTCATTTCTGGTAAGTTGTGTTTCTATTGTAATCCTGTTATTTCTACTATAGTGTTTTGTATCTCTAGTATAGGTTTTTGGTATCTCACAGATTTTTTTCTTTTGCTCACAATGAGGGTCACATTAGAACATTTTAAAGTTACCAGACTATCTTAAGGTAGAAGCAACTTAACTTTGCCTATAAAAATTTTGTCCTTTAACTCTGCCTCTCCTCGCATTTTATGTATTGATGTCATAAATTCACATCTTTTATATATTGTGTAATTATTAACAAACTACTGTAGGCACAGTTATTTTTAACATTTTTGTTTTTCATACTTGTGTTAAAAGTGATATGAGCCCACCATTATAGTAATAGAGTATCCTGAATTTGACTGTGTTATTGACTATATTATTACCTATGCAATGAGATTATTATTTTCATATGTTTTCTTGTTGTAGTGTCCTTCTGTTTGAACTTCAAGAACTCCCTTTAGCATTTCTTTTAAGGCAGGTCTAGTGTCCATAAACTCTCACAGATTTTTTTTTTTTTCTGGGAAAGTCTCTCCCTCAGCTTTTAGGACAACTTTGCTGGATGCAGAATTCTTGGTTGAGTTTTTTTTTTTTTTCCTCTAGCATTTTGAATCTATCATCCCATTCTCTCTAGGCCTGCAAAACTTCTGTTAAATTTTATAGTTTTATGGAGACTCCCATGTACTTTGCAAATTTCTTTTTCTCTTGCTGTCTTCAAAGTTCTCTTTATCTATTTTCTCTTATAGAAATTGAACTTCTTTAGTTCATAATTACTTTGAATTTTTTGTTAGACAGTTTGTAGATCTCCATTTACTTACTTTCAATACTTCCTTTAGGTGTGGTGCTTTATTTATTCGTTTGGTAGAACAAAAATTCTCCCCAGTTATTCAAGATTCTTGTGGCCTTGCATTGGTATTTTCACATTTGAAGAAGGAGGACTCTTGCAGTCTTTACAGACTGTCACTGGCTTGGAAAACTTTTCACCAGTCAGCCCATCCAGAGCTTTGGGATGGGATATTAAGCTTGTCTTCATGTGGACTTGGTGCTGGGGCTCTTAGGCAGGTTGGCCTGGTACTGGCTTGGTGCCTGGATTTAGGGGTTGGGTATAGAACTTTGGCCCACTGTGTGGGCCTGGATCCTGAGTTCAGAGGAGCCATTGTGACATTGGTGTCCAATTGACTGGGCCTACTGTCTGGGTCTGCTGGGGGCTGACCTGAAGCCTGGGTCCATAGCAGCCAACTTGGAGCCTGGGGCTGTAAGAGCTGACCTGGCATTGTCAAGGCCTATACCCCATACCCCAGGTATCTTTATACAGCTGTTTGGGCTATGGGGAGAGGTAGCCTGGCTAATAAGAACCAGATATTCCTACCCTCTCCAATGTATCTTTTCTTACTTATGCACTCTACTCAGGTTTTGCAAGATCTTATTTGGACTTTTTAGCTCTTGTGAAAAAACAAAGTATTTTTTGCATGTGGATGGTTGTTCAAGTTGATATTGAGAGAACAAGTGCTGAAAAACCCTATCCTGACAGCTTGCTGATATCATTCTAAATATCCATATGTGACAGCACGTATATAACATAATGTCTACAGCCATACCACCTGGTGTATGATCTCATCTAATCTCAGAAGCTAAGCAGGGTCAGGCTGTGGATGGGAGACTGCTTTGGAACACTGGTTGCTCTAGGCTTGGGAGAAGGAACTGGCAGGCCAGTCCTGAAACAATCAGACATTGAAAACCTATACTAGCAGAGAAGCACTGAGATAGTGCCAGGCCCAGCACAGTGCTGGGTAGTGTTTCGTTCTGTTGTACATAGGGTAGCTATGAGCTGGACCTGACTTGATGGCACTTAACAACAACAAGATAAAAGATAATATTAATTTAGGCAGACATTATTTCTGCTGTTGAATTTTATTAATTATTATTCAAATTCTTGATCATTTCAGGCCAAAATACTTCTTTCCCCAGAGAAACTATTTCTCTAAATACACGTTGTGTGTTAATTTTAGTGCCTGATGGGTACCACAAACCTATAGAGTCTTCTCAAGATATTTTCAAGGAGTGGTATAGAGAAATCTGAGTGAAAATGATTGCAGACATTGGAGAAAAGTGGACTCATGCCACGTCTGTGTTTTATTGCATTCAGTCAGTTCAATAAATTGTATTCAGTAATATGATATTTATATAAATAAATTATATTCAGTATCTGAACATGCATAAAATGTTTAGGAGTATAGAAACAAAGTTTAAATACAAGTTAATAGTGGTTTCTTTGGGGAATGGGGTAGTCATGATTTAGGGAGGTATGTATGTATAACTGTCTTTCACCATTTAGTTTTATACTTTTCCATTGTTGGGCTGTATTGCATAAGAAAATATTACTCTGTAGTCTTTGTAATGTTAATTACAAAAATACAAAATAAAAATTTTACTAGTCTTTCAAGATCCAAACACACTCTTTCTTGTGTCTTAATTGTTGTTATCCAAAAATGATTTCTGTCTATTCAAATATCCCAGTGGATTTTTTTACTCTCTTTTATATAATATTACTTTTTAATAGATGCATCTACACTTTGCTGGACAACTACAATTTGTTCCTGACAATCCTGCTGCAAAATGAAAAGCTATTGAATATGTCCAGTAATTATTTTTATTTTAAATTTCATTTTAAATTAATATTCAGAATAATCAACTTTTTGTGTACACTTCTGTAATTTATAAAACATATTTCTAGATTCGTGGTATGATTATCACAATCAAGATCATAACCTTTCAATTATGTTTTTAAAAAATCTCTCTTGTGGAGATAAAATGTGAAATTTCAAGCCTGCCCATTTTTAGTTATATCTTCCTCATCCCTGATTTTTGGCAACCACTGCCTTATTCTGCAAAACTAAAATTATATCTTTTTGAGAATGCCATATCAGAATCATATATTGGGTGTGTTAGTCAGCTTTCTGTTTCTGTGACAAAATTCCTGATGGAGATCAACTTAAAGGAGGAAAGGTTTATTTTGGATCATGCTTTCTGAGGTTTCAGTCCAAAGTCAGCTGGTTCCATTGACTGGGCCTGAAGTGAGGCAGAATATCATGCAGTGGGAGTATGTGGCAGAGGAGGCTGTTCACCTCATGGTACTGAGAGAGATGAGAGAGAGAGAGAGAGAGAGAGAGAGAGAGAGAGAGAGAGCAAGAGAGAGAGAGAGAAAGAGAAACATGTAAACATGCAAAGAACTGGGGATAAGATATATGCTTCAAAGACATACCCCCAGTGACCTACTTCCTCTAAGTAGGCCCCGCATCCTAATAATCCATGGAACTTCACCCAGTGGTGAGGTTAGGGTCCTCATGATCCAATTACTTACTTATTTTTTTCTTATGGACATTCTAACATGTATATTCGTAGGCCACCATGATTCTAATTTGCATCCCTAACAGCTAATGATGAATTTAACCCAACTTCTTTCTCAACAGGCTGTGCATCTTTTTGAATTTTACCCATAGCCTTTCTGTAAATGAACAATTGACAATGTTTTCCCTGTATATAACAAATGTTTTCTGGAAGTATTTCCCATTATCTATGGTATTTCTTAGGATTTTTCTAGCCAAGACAGGTAGAAAAGGGATGTAGCACTTCCTAGCTGTCATTGTCATCTTCTACCTTTTCCTCTTCTTTTGCTTGTTTTTTTCTTCTTCTGTTTAAATCAATGTTTACAGATTTATAGCTGAGTTTTCATCTCATTTCCCTAGCAACTGATTTTAGAGTCTTGAACAAATTATCATTATTTTTTAAAGTCAACTCTATGACAAAAAGGTATTAAATTGAACAATATGATAACTGAGATTATTTCCAGAAAGTCACAATGTAGTTAGGAACAAAATGTGAAAGTATATAAGAACACTTACAAAATATCTGTAAATGAGTACTCTGTGATTGAAGCTAAACATGTTGAAGAAATACAGGACAGAGGAGTTGTAGGCAAAATTTTACAGTGAAAATGTATTAGATCTAGAGTTGCATGATTATCAGCCCCAGGAACATTTTGCCTAATCTATTTCTCCCTCAGGGTCCACATTTGTAATCAGGAATATATTTCCTCCTTCATAAATCTGACATGGGCAGATTTATTAAGTTCACATCAATTGGATAATGTATACGAAGACTCCTTGAAAACTGGAAAAGTAGGGATCTATCCATTACCTCCATCACCACCACTATCACCACCACCACCACCACCACCACCACCACCACCACTGTCCCTTAGTAACAGAGATTTTGCTGACTTGGGAGGCAAGGAACTGGCCATAAATAGGAAAGGAGATCTGAAGTATAAAGGAGGGTAAGGTGACATCTGGGAGGATTTAGACCTAGTTATACCTGTTTGGCATAAATTGTAGGCAAAAGGCCCAAGACATTCAGAGATTTTCTACCAGTGTGCTCTGGGATTTCTGCCAGCATATCACTTTATCACATGCCTTTTCTTACAACATCCTGAAAGCTTTTTTAGATCCAGTGCTGCTTCCATTGAGGGAGCCTTAAGTCAGAGGAGTAGAAACAAGTATTCCTGAAGGACTTTGGGGTTGTGTTGTTGTTAGGTACCATCGAGCCCAGTCCCACTCATAACACCCCTATGTACAACAGAATGAAACAACCTCCGACTCTGTGCCAGGCATATGATCGTTTTTTATGTTTAAGCCTGTTGTTGCAGACACTGTGTCAATCCATCCAGTGGAAGTCTTTCCTTTTTTTTTGTGACCTGCCACCCTCCCAAACGTGTCCTTCTCGAGGGATTGGTCTCTCCTGACAACATGTCCAAAATACATAAGACGCCCAAGGACATATAGAAAAATACTATATAGTAAAAGATAGAGAAGACTTGGATGGGAAACTTAGATAGGAAGAGGGGGAGGGGGGAAACATAGAGGAGAGTAAGGGGTAACCTATATGAATAATGCTTATCAAATTGCATATGAAAATTGTCACAACGAAAAGCATGTCAAAATGAATCACATTATGATGTACATTAAAAATTTCTAATTAAAAAAAAAAAAACAAAATACATAAGATACAGTCTAGCCATCCTTGATTCCAAGGAGCATTCTGGTTGCACTTTGTCTAGGATGGATCTGTTGGTTCTTTTGGCAGTCCATGGTATATTCAATATTTATCTCCAGCACCATAATTCAAAAGCATCAATTCTTCTATCTCCCTTATTCACTGTCCAGCTTTCACAAGTATATGATGCAATTGAAAATAACATGGCATGAGTGATGTGCACTTTTGCCTTCAATATGGCATCTTTACTTTTCAACACAGACTTTGGTGTAGCCTGATACTATTTTCTTTGAGATGGAATTTTAGAAAATGTACTTTTTATTTTTAAAAATGAATGTGAGTCTTATGTTTTACTCCTTGATATGTTTGTATTTGTTTTAATGTAAAATAATATTTTAAATTGATAAGAACACTTTTTATCTTTTCTCCTTATGGTTAGTGAAGATGTAATGAGCTGAAATGATTAATCTTGAAAAACTGAACGATTTGAAGAAGTTTAATACAGCATATCATCTCTATAATTTGTCTTCTTGGTGTTTGGATTTACTTAGTTTTTTATTTACGCACACTCTCAACCATCTCTGAAGAAAGCCACTCTACCCACATCTCCATGAATTTCCTTCATGTTTTATGCCAAGTATGTTCTCCACTCACCTCCGTGTGAAACTCACTGAGCTAGAGGAGCTAGCCAACTCTGAACTGGCTCAGTGAATGATGTCTGGTCCAGAGATGAACTAGATCTTCTCTTAGAGAATACCATCGATGCCTATTGGTGATAGGAGTTTCCATGTATACAGATGTGGGGCAATACATGTGAGAAAAGATCTTGAGTAAGTAGTCAAAACATATAGCTTTAGGTAATTTAAGAAAAAGATAAGATTGTTATTGCAACAGTATGGGGAGTGGATGATATTAAAGAGAAACTGGAGGCAAGATAGAATTTCTAAGTATTAGTTCATTTCCTATTGTTATAATGAAATACCCAATGCTGGGTATTTTATGAAGGAAAGCTTATTTAGCATGCAATTTTGGAAGCAGAAAGTCCAAGATTGGGTGGCCCCATTGGCATGGGCTCTGGTGAGGGCCTCCTTGGCTGTGCCACATCATGGCAGATGGCATCATCATAGGAATGTGTGCATGATGGAGATCTTACATCATGAGACAGGAAACTGGAAAATGCTAGGAGGGCCAGTGTTGTTCTTTTTATAACTTGTTCTCACAAGAACTCAGTCTATGACAAACCAGCATTAATCCCTTCCAAGGACAATGTTCCCAAGTGACCTAATTACCTTTCACTAGGTGCCCTCTTTTATTTATTCTTTCATTCCTTTCTCCTGCTGGGAATGGAACCCAGGGCTTCACACATACTAAGCATGTATTCTACTGCTGGGTTATACCCATAGCTCCTAGAGCCACCTGTAAGTACTGCTACTTTAGGGACCAAGCTTCTAACATATAACCCTTTGGGGGACAAGCTACATTCAAGCCATAGCACTCTGTCATCCCCAAAGAGCAAGGTGAAGTAGACTAGAATGGGGTATTGACCATGGAACCAAGATGATTCAGATCTCTGGGAAGTTGTGTGTATTGCTTTTCTATCTTAAAGAGCCATCAAAGAGATGACAACTTTAGTGCCTCTTCTTTCCTTTGCAAAGTACAGTCAAAGCCAAACTTCTGCTATTGCCACATCCTGGATTAAAAATAGGACTAACTGTAAGTGTCCATGAAGGATTTTATTGAAAGGATAAAAATATTCTGAAGTTGATTTAAGATAATGGTTGTCACTGAAAGTTACTAAAAATCATTGAGTTGTATACTTGAAGTGGGTAAATTCAATTTTATGTCATGTAAAATATATGTCATTAGAGTTCTTTTTTTCTCTCTTTAAAGACAAACTCCCCAGACTTATAAAGTCTGAAAAGTTTCAGTAAGGCAGATTCAGCAGTGCATACAAATGCAGTAAACAGCCCGGCCATTTTATGTATTTAGGCTTTAAGTTTGACAGTTGTGCCAATTGCCTTGGTCTCTGGTTCCTGGTTCAAGAATTAAAAGCCACAATCAATTTAAAAAGCTGTCACATTCTTTAAAGGTGAATGAAAACAGCATGTCAAGCAGCCATCCTCTACGGATTTGTCTTGAGTTGCTGTCTCTGTGCGTGATGAGCCGAATCCTATTTGTGTGAGGTGGATCCACATCCTTTCCCTATGTAAGTCTGATTCCTCTGCCCCAAATGGGGCCTTCTGTGTCTCAAGATCACTCAAAACTGTTCAAAAAATGTACTTGATTTTTTTTCAGTACTGGGGGTGTTGAACCTAGGGCCTCATGCATACTAGGCAAGTGCTCTACCACTGAATTGCCCTCCCAGTACCCCACACTTTTCCTCTTGAGACAGAGTGTTAAGTAAGTTGTGCAGGCTGTCTCTGGCATTGAACCTGAGATCCTTTTACCTTAGCCTCCAGGGTCATTAGGGAGTACTTTTTTTTCTTTTTTATTATTGGAAAATTTTAATATACAAGTTAATGTGTTTCATTCTGACATGCATTTCATTGTGACATTTCCATATATGTGTTTCATTGTACATTGCACAGATAACTTCCCCCTTACCTTCTTGTGCCCCTGCTCCCTCTCTCCCCCCAACACACTAATGGCCTCTCTTCTACTTGCAAGTTTTTTTGTGGCAATATTTTTCTATATACTCTTGCATCCCAATTATGACTTTAAGTACACACTTTCTTCTGTAGTGATCTATTTCTTTATACTATCAGCAATATTACATGAATAATCTAGCCCATTTGCATTATTACCATCTTTTGGTATTGTTGGTATTATTATAATTATTTCCTGAACTACTAAAGTTGGGCTGTTTATTTTGAGGTCGATCCTTCTCTCATTCATCTCTCCTCCTTGTCCCAGGGAGCACTTTTTTAAAAGAATGAGGTATTCAGGAAATAGTTCATTGAAAAAGGCCCTTCCTTGATCATTATTGTTTAAGCATGTAAGTATGTCAAAAACATAGTTGCTTTTGCCAGTTTTTAGATGTTTGAATGAAGTCTATTCTGTTAGTGATAGGCTTTGTTTCTTCTCCCTGTTATCACATTATTTCAAAGTAAGACCTTAAGGTTCATTCTAAAACTATTAATTAATTTGTACTTCTACTGTGAAGGCTTTAAGGGATATCAAATCAGTGAAAATAATGGAACATGAGTTGTAAAGAAGTAGGAAAGGCTGAGCAGTGGAAAGAATTCAGGGATCCGAGAATTCCTGTTTGAAAATTTTTCTTAAAAGTTTTTTTCTTAAGCATCTAACAGGTGAGTAAGGGCAGGATAAAATTTCCTATCACAGTTGTATAACAGGGAATAGTTGATCAGGTTACATACAATATTTGACATGTAGGGAATTTTAGATTTTTATTTTAAAATGTTATATTTAAATATAGTTATTTTAAACTTGGCTTCCAATTGTCAGCTAATATTTCCTTCATTTGAAATTCATGAAGAATGGTTGTACAATGTGCAAGACCAAATTCTGAGAACTTTAAACTTTTCAAGGAATGAGCGAGTGGCAAAAATTTGAATCTGAATTCCCTGTGAATCATCATGACCTATTTTATTATGCAGGTAGAGTTGCCATGGATGTTGAGAGAATAATAGCATATGTGGCCTCTAATTTTGCATTTCTTTAAGGACAGTTGTTTTTGGTGGCAGACTTTCTCTAGGCAAGCCTATTAAGCAGGGAAGCTGATATTTTTATCCTCCTTTTACCTTAGCCAGCCTAGTCAGTGATGGCCATATTTCTGTTAATGTTATAGTTTTCAGAAACTTGCATCTCCCCTTTTCCAAGAGTCCATCAAAATGTGCTTTCCACAAAAGGCAAATAAGCTAGTTTACATTAATTTTAAATGTTGGCAATCAAATCTATTCTTAAAGGCATAGACATATTTTTTGGGGGGCATGAACTCTCACTTGTAATGTTAAGAAAGCTCCACTTAACCAATAATTTAATATATTTTATTATAGAACATATAGAAAAATACAGTTAAACAAAAGAAAACAAATTCCTATTATCTCTCCAAGAGTACCTGAGTTAATCATGACATATATTACTCATATAAAAAATGAAATCATCCTGTGGTTTCTTTTCTCTTAGTGTATGATGGTATTTTCTACAATTTAAAGTATGCTGATAAGCTGTATTCAATGTTTCCATGGTTTTGTATTTTATGACTATTCTTTAAACAAACTACATTAGGATTATGTTCATTTTTAACTATTAAGTTGTCAGAATTAACATTCTCAGTCAGTTTCTTCAAATACAATCATGATTCCAGAGGGAATAAACTTTGGATATGACACCTCATTGCCAGTGAGCTAGGAACAGAGAAATTTCTCGTTCTCTGAAATTATATCTACCTATTTAGACATTTCTCTGGTTGGTGTGGAGGATAGCCTTGTGTGTCAGCATTTGGAAATTAACTAAAATTGAGCTAACTGGTGCTCACTGAGGGAGAAAAGTAATAGCAAATGGTTGAAAGTTTGGACATGGTTTATGTGAAAACAAAAATGTAAATTATCTGACCCATACTCAATCCAAATAACTCTGATGTTTGGAAATACAAGGAATCAAACTGAGTTTACAAATTAAAAATTAGAGGTAGAGCCTTTCACATGAAAGTTATTCATAACTAAGGCATTTGTGATTCTTGAGTTGTTTCTCTAAAGCTCTAATGCTTGGTCAGTGCCAAAATTACACAATAGGTGAATCAGAAAGTTTGCTTCAGACAGGTGCTGGGGAACTGAACAAGAGAAGTGGTCTGTAAATGGGAGATGGGTCTGCAGAGGAAAGACTTGAGGTTTTGATACATCATTGGCTAGGAGAAGAGAGGGAGATAGAGGAAGGGATATTATGAGCTTGGAGATAGGAAGATGGTTCTGCCATTCATTAAGGAAGAGCACGTTGTGTGGACATGGGACAAATTCCATTGCAAGCATGGAGCAGGAGTTTCTGCCAATTTAACCACATAGCACTATCCCAGCAGGGAATTGGAATGCACAATTGGAGCTAAAGCAAGTGTGTGGGATTTATAGTTTTAACCTACAGAGGAAATAAGTATTTATACAGAGAAAAAATGTTTACATATGAAGATGGAAGTGAAAAATATGAGGGCAGAGAGTGAGCAAGTGCAGGTCAGGAAGAGCCCAGAAAGAAGACAGCTTTGGAGATAGATAAGGATTGAGACCTACTAACCTATTGCCTTGGTGTCACTGTTGGACTTCAACTATACCATTCTAAATGAATGTGGGTATAGAAGCCAGGCAACAATGGAAAGTAGTGCCAACAAGAAGAAAATGTAATATATGTCAAGAGTTTAGTATGTGACAGCTACGGTGCTGCTGCATGTCAACTGCATTATATAATTTATTTCCAGCAGCAGTTGTTGTGAAGTAGTGGTATCCATTGTCTCTCTTTTATGACAAAGTCTATAGAGATGAAATATTTTTCTCAAGATCATGCCATATCTCATACATAGGATACCAAACCAGAACTGTGCTCTTAACTTCTCTACTGACTGTCATAATTAGCCATGTAGCCTGCAAGTGTAGTAAATATTTAGTGAGAGAATGGGGGAAGCAGATGGGATTCCCCCTCTTTGAGGACACCTAGCTATTTATTGAAGAAACCCTTCCATGGCCCCGTGGGAAGATGTGAGGTGGTGGTGTAGGGGCAGTACTTTTGGAGCAAGGCATTTAAAAAGAAGGTGTTTTCACTAAGAAGCTGATGTGTGGTGGTGTTTATCAGCAGGTGGCTGAAGTAGAGTGGAAATTAAAGCCATTTTTGCTGAAAAGGTCAGGTTCTCCTTTGAAGTTAGGGCTTCAGAAAGGTTATCAGCATCAATCCCAAAGAGGCATAGAGTGGAATGGACTGAGAAGAGAGATGCTAAAATCGGCAAGGATGACTGACACCCAGGCGATGACAGACTCAAGGCTGGGAAAAGGCCATACTTGAGGTGAATGGGGATTTTGAGCTAACAAAGGTTATTAAAAGATGGTAGAGGGCAATGATTGGAAAGGGTATCAGTGACTGAGGGGTGCCTGCTATGCCTCTGATTTCCAGGGGAGGTGTCCTCACTTCACTGGAATCTGAAGAAGGAGACCACAAGGGCAGGGGCAGACTTCAGCTACTGAGGAGGAGGTAAAAGGAACCATTATTATGTGTGAAGGGTTTGTGGGCTGGGGCTTGGGAACAGACTGGTGACACCCTTAGTAATGAGGAGTAAGTAGGATGGGGATGAGTCTTGTATGGCTGAATCTCAGACTGTATCCTCCTTGCTGAAATTTCTTAGAAGTTGAATTTTGGGTTTTTTGAAATCTGTTCTTTGAAAGCCAGCGCTCAGTGCTGAGGGCTGCTCCTGAGAGAAAGTCCACAGTGAGGGGGCAGGATGCACCCTTGAAATGGAAATGCTGGAGTTGTCCTGGATCATCAGGGCAGATTTAGATTTTCCTTGAAAATATCTATAAGAAAATTACATTTTTTTTAAAAAAAGAACAAGTCATTAATGTCTTAAGGATGAATATTCCTGTTATTAACACTGAGTCAGTGTTCTCTGCCTTGGCTGGAGTAAAGTTAAGATGCTGCAGGGAGTTTCAGGAAATACCTTGGGTTCACCAAAGGCCAAAGAAAACTGATCTCTGTAATGGGGACCTGGTATTGGTGTTTGAATAATACTCCTCAGGTGCTTCTGGTGTTCAGTGAAGGCTGAAAACCTCTGCTTTATATAAAGAACAGAAAACTAGAAGCATAGCCAAGCATCACTGCTGTAAACATATGCTTTTGCTGGTTCAGTGGTCCAGTGTCATTAATAAGGCTTGGTGTTACTTACTGATGATTCACTATTAAATTAGAGAAATCAGGGCTTCACACACAAAAAATGTGTTCAGGTTTGGGTGCAGGTTCAATATGTTAAAAGCTAGAGGGTGTGGGTTTAAAAATTTAATCCTGTTAGGTAGATTTTTTTTTTCAATGTTAAAATAGCTAGTAAAACAACAACAACAAAACCCCTATGCGTTAAAAACTGAACCTGAAACCAATTTCTCACTGGATTTGCATTTAGAAAAAAATTTTAAAATGCTTGAACTGGAACAGGTTCATGATTTGAGTTTGGGCTCAGTTTGAAGCCCTGCCATCTCTATATATGATTTAAAATCAAACTTGAGCTCCCTAAATTTTAACATATTGAATCCACACCTGAACTTGAACCCAAATTTTTGCAAGTTTAAAGCCATGACAGAAATATTGACACAGACTGTGTTAATATGGATGGTATTTGTTTTATTCTACCCTTCATGTTCCGCAAAGACAGGTATTAGAGGAAGGGAAGTAAATGGGGAAACACTTTATGTACTTACAATGAGAGTGTATGGTGTGATTAAAATACAAGTTCAGCAGTGGAGGCTTCTTAACCTCCAGAATGGGTTCTGTAGTGCTCTGCTAATCCATGCCCAACCCTAACTCGGAAGCCTCATCTTTCATGCATTATTTAAAAATTATATAAGTTGAGCTCTTCCGTCATTAGACTAATAACCTCAAGCAAATTACTTGTGGCTTCAGTGAAGCAATCATTAAATATTTTTGAAGTATCTTTGTGAGGTAATGTCCAAAGGAATTCAAAGAATTTAATTTCTTTCAGTTGTTTAAAAAGTATATTATGTGAGGTTTTATTATGTTAAATTTCAACATTACATGTATTCTGATTGAAATGTTGATGTCAGCTCATGAATTAAACAAATGAATTTAAGTTTGACTAAGGATTTGATCAAATTGTACAGTAGGTAGACAGGGTTTTCACATAGGAGCACTAGTTTCAGGAAAAGAGAACATTCATTCATTGATTTATTCATTTTCTTTTTGAGTAAATATGTAAAGTCCAGTGTCTAATTTAAATTCACCTTCTCACAGGTATGGAATTAAGCCTTGTACATAAATAAGTACATACACATATATTTTCCTCTACAGGAGTAATACATTCTGTTAGTAAGATTTTAAAGCACAAATAAGCAAAAAGAAGATAATAAAAACATTTGCAATATTTTTTACCTTACTATCTGGCAACTGTTAATGCCTTGGTGATTAATCTTGTTTTATACACAACACACACACACACACACACACACACACACACACACACACACGAACACAGAATTAATAGTGTATGTCATTCTTAGGACTCATCCCCAATTTATCAGCATATTTGAACATTATTGGTCTATATTGGTCATTATTCTTCTATAATGTAATTTATCTGGGTAGTATTCCATGACTTGGATATTTTATTTGACCAGTTGCCGCTAGGCATTTATGTAGTTTATAATTTGGGATTTTTTTTTTACTTTTGTTTTTGCTTTATCTTAATATGGAGTACGCTAAATTAAATATATTTATAGTCAAAGTCAAAGGTTTTAATGTTGAAATGTAAAATAGTGGAAGAGAAAGGTGTTTTGCCCCAGTTGGTTAATAAAAGTAATGGAGTGCATATCTCCTATGCTAGCAAATTGTGTTGCCATCATTGAATTATATCCCTAAACTCCGAGATTTTTTAGAATTCTGAAAGCTTCTTGAAGTCACTAAGACATTCCTCTGATAGTCCTTCCCTGACACTAAATTTTTATACATTTATCTTTCACATTAACTTTTATGGATCCATGATCTCTGTGTTTTCAAAACATACCCTGAACTTTTTGTACTCTCACTGTTTACCACATGTGGAATGCCTTTGTCCACCACATTCCCAGCTCAGCCTTCTGAAAACCAACCCTTCAGTAAAGTCAGCTCAAAGGTCACTTTTTCAAGAAAGTCTCCCCAAGTCCTGCAGGAAGGATTTGATTCCATCTCCTCTGTGTCCCTTGCTCCACAGGCCTTTGCTCGCCCTAACCCCACCTTCCTTCTTGGACCTAGTGCAGTCTACTTAGTGTACATAGTGCCAAGCTGTACCTACAGCAAGCTGAGGTTAGTCATTTTTGTTTCGTTTGTAATACATTGTGCTGTGATTTGAGGGTATTTGAGATCAATTCACAATCTTTGAATTGAATTGTTCAATAATTTTAAATAAGTCACTTCAAATATTGAGTTCTTTTCTTGTCTTTTTCATTGCAACACAAAGCCAGGGAATGGGTAGTAATGACAGAAAGGGAAAATTCTAATTTGTTGATCATTACCTTAACCTTGTTTGAAAAATGTTCAAAATCTCAAACATGTAAAATACTCCCAAACTCGGCTTGAGAGTAGGCTGCTCATTTCTACCTCTTACCTTTGCCTTAGAACTTCTAATGTCTCTCCTAGGCCTTAATTAATTCTGATAGTATCTACATTGTAGATAAATGTTTTGTAATATAACATGTAGGAGAAAGAAAACCAGGGTTCTGATCTTAGGTGTGCAAATAAGGAGTGATTTGATTGTGAGAAGCCCTTTAACTTCTCTAAGTCTTAGTTCTCTGGAGAGTGAGAGACTAGGAATAGAAGATCTTGTTCTCATCAAACCATAAAAGCCTAGAATTTTAAAAACATGGTTGTTGAACTATATATACTGCTAAAATTTAGAACACTTATTATGGACTAATGTTACATCAGATATTTTCCATGTTCTGTTTTTTTTTTTTTTTTTTTTTTTTTTTTTTTTT
>VMDO01009896.1:0-22595 GCA_007922755.1 Pedetes capensis | reverse complement strand
TGAAGACTCTAACTTGCCTGGGTTAGATCATAGGCATAATCTTTTGCCCAACTTCGGGGACCCCAGTGGAAAATATATCATCATCCTAGGCTGAGAAGACCATGTAACTGATTGGTCACAGGACAAATGTGATAAATAGGATCAATGAAGTAAAAAGAGAAGTAACAGAATAACAGCATTGGGAAAGCATGTTAAGCTTCTCTCAGAATCATAGTTTTCCTAATGCAGAAAGAAACCTAAAGTTCATCTATTCATCGTTCATTTATCCACTGAAAAAGTCCATTTTCTTTCTGCAATTCTAGCACAAAAAGATTTAGGTTTGTTTATTAACACCGATTTTAGAGAATTAATTAGAGTTTTTGGTTTTTGCCAAAATCCTAAAAGACACAGATATCTATTTTTCTTTTACGTGAACAAACTGAAAAAGCAAATAATTACTGACAGGAAAGTGGATGAGCATTGTCAGAAATGTTTATATAACATGCTGACGATCCTTTGAATTATAATCACTCTTAACACACTTTTAAGAAAGCTTTTCTCTTGCTGTTTCTTTAGAAAGAAATTATATGAAAAAATATACTTCTTGAAGAGGAGAGAATGATTGTTCAAAGAGGATTATGAGAAAAAATTGTGACAAATTATAAATATATAATTCTAGAAAAAGAGAATAAATTAGAGTACAGAATTGAACCTTTATTGGCTTCTAAGATGAGTCTGAAAATTATTTCGCAGAAAAGGGGAAAGAGTGGGGGATGAGGGATCATTCCAATATGCTATTCTTCTTTGACTTAAGAAATGTTATAAAAGGAAAATATGTGGGCTGGGAGATTTGTTGGTTTGATTTGAAAGTAAATGACCATCATATACGGAGATCATTTTAGAGCATTACTGAATGCTGCTCTGGGTCAGGTATTCTGGTAATGTCTTTGTATTCATCATGTGTGAACAACAGCAAATGCTTTCATTAGTCCCATTTTATAATGAATGGACCTAGGTCTGATAGCAGTAATAACATACCAAAGTCACAGAGCTAGAAAGCAGCAGCAGCAGGGCTTAAACCTAGTGTATCTTAAGCCCTGTGTATCTAGTGGATCGAACCATGAGGAATTTCCCATTACATGATTCAAAATAGTCAAATATCAGTCACTTCATAAGGTAAAAGAATATACACAGCACCAGAATTTTGGATTGTCTATTGAGATGATCTTTATATTTTTCTACCTTTAAAACTTCCTGAGAAAACAATGAGTATTCATGATATCCTTTCATAGTTTAGAGAAACTGTATTTCTTTTCTTCTAAGTTTCATTCTAGGCAAAAGCAGTATAAAGTTAGAATTAATGGTCTGTCTTACTGTAAGCAGAAACTTGTGCAAAATCTCATTATAAAGTTCAAGTGACATGATATTAATTTTTTGATTTGCCAACCAGGTGGTTGTGAAATTAAAATGAAAGAAAGCAGTGCCAAATTGCAGAATGCTATCATGATTACTACTTTTGTGACTCTGGGCAAGTAACTTAACTTAATTCAGTTATAATAATCTAATATACCTCATAATGTTATTGGGAAAATTAAATTAGAAAATGCATGGAAAGGGCTTTGCACAGTGCTTAGCTAAATAAAATTTATTATTTTCATTGTATTTTCAGATTTTAAAGTGTCTTTGAGAATTGTATTCATTTCGATATTCTAAGATGTTTGGCTAATACAAATGCACTCGTGACTAATATAATAAATAATACAGGAATGACCTGAAATGAATACACAGGCACTCTCAGGCTGTTTAAACCTTGGTTTTGCTGTGGAAGCCTGTAGTGCTGTTTTATGACCAAAGCTTAATTCAGAGTTTAATTTTTTCTGCAACTTTGTTATCCAAGCTGTATGGGAAAAACTTATCCATGTGCCACTTACTGATTGCCCAGGAATGTTGCTTATCTACAAGTTTGCTCTTTTTCACAAAAAGACCGAAGTGGTAGAAGTTCTTAGCAGTCATAGCAACCCATTAAAAGGCCCCCCTCTTCCCTTGCTGAAAGACTCCTTTATCAGCACACTCACAAGAATTTACATCCCACAGTGAGTCACACAGTGAGTTTAGTGCTTCCTGGCAAGCAGCTTAGAGTCAGGTTCTACAGCTATTCTTAGCTGCTCCACACCCTGTAGTGGATGGAAGATGCTGGGTGAACTTGCAAATGACACATTGTACTGATGACAAACAGGGTGGATAGTGTCAGATTGAGTTTCTGGGTCTCGCTTTCTTTGGTGTATTAAGGATGGGGGAGGGAAGGCAAAGACAAAAAAAGATGTCCCTCCTTGAAATTTCAGTACCTTAACAGACATAGTAGCAAGCGATGGAATGTGCATTGAAAACAGAAAAGTACTTTCAATTCACTAGATGTATGCATGGGTTCCCATCTCATTATTGAGGCAGTAATAATCTGTATTTCTCTTGCAAGTTTGCATTGTGATCATGAATACTATTGAAATTCTAGCTTTGCTTTTGAATGGTAATTTTGAATGTAAATTGCACCTTCATGTGCACCAAGATGCTTTTTTCCGTGGCATCATGGCCAATAAAGCAGCCTGCCTGTGCACAGCACTTTTTCTCTAATGAGTTGTTTTTGCTTTTTCCTAGCCATTTTTCTCAAGGAGCCAGACCTCTCCTAAGCACAAGAAATGCACATATATTTGTTACTATGCTTAACAAATTGTGTCATCACTATCTTTCCATATCTGTTTCTTGAGTACATTTTTTTCCCCTCTATGTATCCCCAGGACATGGTGTAATCCCAGGTAGATAGCAGGGATCATTTATATTAATACACAAATACATGTGTATTCATAAGTATATATTGGAAATAGGATTATATCATGTATATTCTTTTGTAACATGAATTTCAAATTCTCATAAACTTGTGGTGGAAGTTTTATATACTATTAAACAAAAGGATGCATGTTTTTAATATATTTCTTTTTGTGGAAGTATCATAACCTACCCATCCTTCCCTTATTAACAAATGGTTTATGATTATTAGAAAAAATTGCAATTTCTTTTGCCTTACTGGGGGGGATAAAACCGGGGCCTCACACATACTTTGCAAGCACTGCACCACTGGGCTGTACCCTAGCCCCTTTTGAAATCTTGTCTTGAGACAGGGTCTCATGGAGTTATGCAGGCTGCCTCTGGCCTTGATTCAACTTGCAATTCTCCTGCCTCTGCCTCCCAAATTGTGGGATTACAGGCATGAGCCACTGTACCCAGTTTTCAATATGTTTTATTCAATCCCTGTTAATTAATTAATTAAGTCAGCAAATAGTTGTCTTCTTTGTTTTGGACATTGTTTAAACTCTCAGAATATCATAGCAAGTCAGTGTTTTAGTGAGGGGAAGAGACAATAAAAATAAGAAGATATATAATATGAACTCAAAGTAATCAGTTATGATCTGCTTTTCTGAATGTGTGTGATACATGAATAAATATGATTATTAAAAGTGTATGTGCTATATTCATAGGTGCTCGGGACTGTGGAGAAAATTAAAAGAGGAATGTTGGTTGATATTTAAAATAGGGTGATCAGGGACTACCTGAGAAGGTGATTAAGGACCTGAGAGAGGCTAAACATCTCGAGGTCAGAGATCATGTCTGTTTTGCTCATGTGTTTGTAGAGATTCCTACCCTCGTGGAGCTTAGATTCTAAGATCTGATGTTATTTGGGTTATCTCCAAGTTTGGAGACTTTTCTTTTTTTCCTCCCCCTGTGTTGGAGGTTGAACCCAGGGCCTTGAACATACTTTACAAACACTCTACCACTGAGCAGAACCACCAGTGTTCCCCTACTTTTTAAATTTTTATATTGAGACAGGGTCTCTCTAAATTATGCTGGCTGCTTCTAATCTTGAACTTGTGATCCTCCTGTCTCTGCTGGCATTATAGGTGTCTGCCGTGGCACCCACCTATGGCATCTTAATAGTAAAAATATTTGCTTAAGTTATTTTGTTGGCATCATCACACTGTGGACACATGCCGTGTTTGTTAGCCAGCTGCCTCCTCATCCTTACTTATGTGAACTGAAACTCATCTATTATGCTTGCAGGTAACCCTTTTTTTTGGCATAAGGGCGGGACTTTACGTTTGCATATTTAAGTTTTGGCTCTAAGTTGACCCAGGTTGGAGAATTGCAAGATTTCACTAAAAAATTAAAATTGGGCACACTGTACAGCAGCTTGAATGTGAAAGGTCAAGCAGACCTTTGGGAGTAATTCACAGAAGATTTTGCTCATTTCTGCTATCTTCTCTCTCCAACTTTTGGGAAGATGTTGCTTTCTCCCTTTGTTGGAGATCATTCTGCTCCTTGCACCTTTGGTAGATTGCTCTATGAATTGACACATTGGGGAATACTTGCAGAAGTCAACAGTGGGAGACCCAGCAGTGAGAGACTGCTTCTGCTCCTGAGAGATGCTTTTACATTTTTGTGTAGTGTGGTTTTAGTTCACTCTGTGGTACCAAAAGAGTCCCTATCTTCTATATGTTGAAAAATGCTAAAAGTTATCTCTGGAAGCTTACCAGCAAGAATGCTTTTATTACTACAGCTATTGTCTACACTGATATAAAATTCTTAGCTTTTTGCAGTGAAACATTTCTCTTACAGAGTGAAGAAGGAAGTTTAAAAAGCACTTTCAAGCTGAAGGAAGGAAGAAAGGAAATGACCTGCTTAGCAGTTTATAGTATTAATTTTATTCACTCTTGGTATTTGCATAGAAGTTGATATAGTCTAAAGCATTTTTACTTCTCTCCTGTGACTTTCACAATGCTCTAAGTTAGTAGAGTAACTTTTGTTCATGTTTTATGAAATGAGAAAACAGACACAGAAAAGGTAAGAAAATTGCTTGCAAGCCTAGAGTTACCATTTATGGAGGACTTGCTTGTGTCAGGCATGATTTTAAGTGCTTTATATGGATCTACTTATGTACTCCTCAAAATAGTCCAGATGATTGTAGTATTATTGGTATCCCAATTTTTCAGATCAGCAGATGAGACACTGAGAAATTAAATGACTTGCCTAAGGATATGCACAACTAGTTAGTGCTAGAGATGGCTCTCATCCCCACAAAACCCTGATCCTAAACCAGAACACTTATAGCATTATTCTATATGGCTTCCCCACTGGGTAGTTCAGAGACCAAGACTATAACCATGGAATCAGCTTTGGAGTTCAGTAGTTGCTAGTATGGTATCAGTATGTTGTTGGGTGCTGTCGAGCAACCCTATGTACAACAGAACGAAACCCTCCCTGACATTGTGCCATGCCCAGCACTATGTCAGTGCTTCTCTGCTTTTCATGGGGTTTTCAATGGCTGATTCGAGATTATTTCAGGAGTGGGCTGTCAGATTCTTCTCCCAGTTTTGCAATGCTGGGGATCAAACCCAAGGCCTTGGAAGGCACAGAGCAAGTACTGTATCAACTGAGCTAAACCCCAGCCTTGGTATGAGTATAGGTCTTAAGATTTGCATAACTATTGCAGTGGACTCACAACAAAAATATTTTGCTAACAATTCTTTTATATTCTTTTGTCTATAATGGATAACAAAATAATAAAATGCTTGCAAATTTGTACTTAGGGGAATAGTATTTGCTTTTTTTTGGTAGGAGGATCTTACATTGTTAGGAAATGCTGAGAACATAAATTTCCCCAAACTTTTCTCCTTCTGTAGGGATCTCTCTACAACATCCATGACAAATACTTCATTTCTGCTTGATCATGCCCTTGAGTCATGGAAAATACACTAATTTTTTGAGGCAGGCTTTTCTATTTGGGGATAACTTGATGTTGGGAATGTCTTTTCTTTTTTTAAAATTGGACTAAAATCTATTTCCTGAAGGCGGTAAAATATTTTGCTTTAAGGATTCCAAGATACAGTACAAAATCTCTGCAGTTCCACAGAGCTCCAGTTTTACTGAGGGAATGCAAAAGACCTTTACAAACTGTTCAGGACAGGGAGGTAAAAATAGAGACTAAACATCCAACAAATTTATTAATAGTATTTAACGGGAGGAGAAAATCTGACCTGTAATAGCACACTGTTTTAACTTGCATGGTTTCTTCCATTTTACCTCTGGAACTTTCATGACAAGGCTATATCACAGCAGTCAGACTGTATAGTGGTCAGACTAAGCAAATAATTTTGGATCACGGGCTTAGAACAAAAAAAATTTACATTGTATATAAAGATACTACTGTATGTTGTGTGTGTTAAAGGAAATGGAAAAGAGAAAATGCAGGAAAATTAATTGAGCAAATTAATTGAAAGTCCCAATATTTATAGTTGAATCTTTTCTCTCGACTGTCAAAATTCAATTTGATAATCATTAATCATTTTCCAGGTGCAAGCTTTGTGTTAGGAACTGAATATACAGTGGGAAAAATATAAAAGCAATCTCTGCCTTGAAGGCATTGTGCATATTCACTTATGTTCACTGCCAAAGCTCTGAGTGAGGGCTGCAATGCAGGGAGCATTCCACTGGATGACCCCAGCACCACAGCACAGGTTCATCTGCCTGGAGAAAGGAAACCTTTATCTAACCAGCACTAATGTGCTGTATGTATGTATGTATTGCTGCCTGCTTGCCTTTATGGGACCTATAAGTTCAACAAGAAAGACAATCTTCAAAACTATGTGATTTAGTGTTATGAAAGGCCACTCTTTTTTCTTCTGTAATTGCTGCATATTTTTCAAGGACACTACCAGTGAGCTATACCACCAGGCCTTGGTTTTTTGAGACATGGCCTTAAACTTGTGACCTTCCTACCTCAGGCTCTCAAGTGCTGGGATTATAGGTGTGTCCCACCACCCAGCTCCAAAAGGACACTCTTATGTAAGATAGTGAGACATTTAATTTAGGTCAAAATGCCAGGAAAAACCTCCTTGAGTAAGTGACATTTAACATGAGCCTAAAGAATGTGACTAGGAATTGGAATCATGCTGTTCCAGATGAAAAACCAGCTCTGCTCTGGATGCTCCCAAGTTGTTAGTGAAAATAGACCCTCAAACAAATATTGAATATTGGTTCTGAGGACACTGTAATTCACAGTCAGCTGCAGATCTAGAAGGAAGAAAAGAGAGGGTTTAGAGGAAATTAAATGGACATTGACCTACATCCTTCCACTGCCATGAATTGAAGCATAAATCTCTGTAGTTCAACTTGGATGGTTTTAACAGCAACAAATAAACAAGTAACATGCTACAAATGTATAAAGGTAGAACTACTTATTATGTGTCTTAGTCTGTTTTCTACTGCTATAACAGAATTCCATAGACTGTATAAATTATAAACAAGAGAAGTTTATTTGAGGCTAGGAAGTCCTGATCAAGGGGCTGAATCTGGTAGAAACCTTTGTGCTGCATGATGGAAAGGGAAGTGAACATGTGCCAGACAGAGAGAGAGAGGACAAGAAAGAGCTGAATTTATAACAAACCCACTCCCTTGAAGACTTGCTCTCCCACAATACTGACATTAGTCATTCATAAGGGCAGAGTCATAATAGCCTAATAACATCTTAAAGTCCCATCTCTTAAAACTGTTACAGTGATAAATAAATTTCAACATAGGTTTGGAGGGGACTAACAGTATTACATAGAAACTAACATACTCATTCCCCTACAGATCAGTAAGTTTGCCATACTGTGGGGGCTTGCATGTTACTATGAGGCTGAAAGCTGTGCTACCAGTATTACAGATAACAGCAGGGCCACCCAGGGTGGACAGGTTTCAGCTGAGCTTCCAGACTAAGACAGACTAGGGAGTAGGACCTGACAAGCTACTCTCAAAACAATTAGCCATTTAACGCCCTATGAATAGCAGAGAAACACTGTCAGATATAGTGCTAGAAAATGAGCCCCCCTGTGGCATCCAATCACGTCAGATCTCAGAAGCTAAGCAGGGTCGGCCCTGGTTAGCACCAGGATGGGAGACCGCCTGGGAACACCAGAAGCTGTAGGCTTGGGAAAATCCCAAAAATCAATCTGCCATTGAAAACACTATGAACAGCAGAGAAGCACTGACAATAGTGTTTCCCCTGTTGTACAGAGGGTTGCTATGAGTCAGATACCAACTCGATGGCACCTAACAACAACAACAATGTTGGAAGGCACTCAAAAGACAACTGGGGAAGATTTGCCTCCTCAAAGTAGAGTCTACCTTAATGAAGAAAATGGAGTAAAGCCCCAGGGACTTCCATTTGGTGATGTGGCACAACTCAAACTGAGGAGAAAAAACTGTAAATATCCATTAATAATTGGAATGTAGAATGTGCATAGTATGAATCTAGGAAAATTAGAAACTGTTAAAAGAGAAATAGAGCCCATAAGCATTGACATTCTAGGCATCAGTGAGTGAAAAAGAACTGGCATGGTCCATTTTGAGTCAGATAATCGTATGGTCTACTATGCTGGGAATGACAAAGAGAAATGAAGTTGTATTCATCATCAAAAAAGGTATCTCAAGATCTGTCCTGAAATATGTTGTCAGTGATAGAATAAAATCCATACACCTACAAGGAAGACAAGGTAATATAACTATTATTCAAATTTATGCACCCACCACTAAGGCCACAAATGAAGAAAGGGAAGACTTCTATCAGCTTCTGGAATCTGAAATAGATCAAACATGCAATCAAGACATACTGATAATCACTGGTGACTGGAATGCAAAAGTTGGAAACAAAGAAGAAGGCTCAGTAGTTGGAAAATATGGCCTTGGTGACAGAAACGATGCTGGAGATTGCATGATAGAATTTTGACAGACTAATGACCTTTTCATAGCAAATGCACTTTTTCACCAACATAAATAGTGACTATACACGTGAACTTCACTGGATGGAATATACAGGAACCAAATTGACTACATTTGTGGAAAGAGATAATAGAAAAATCTCAATATCAAATGTCAGAAGAGACCAGGTGCTGATTGACTGTGGATCAGACCATCAACTGCTCATATGGAAGTTCAAACTGAGACCAAAGAATATAACAAAAAGGGTACCAGAGGCAAGGTATGACCTTGGTATATCCTATTTGATTTCAGAGACCACTTCAAGAACAGGTTTAATGCATTAGACAAAAATGATAGAAGACCAGATGAGTTGTGGCATGACATCAAAGATATCATTCACAAGGAAAGCCAAAGGTCATTAAAAAGATAGGAAAAAAAGAAAAGACCACATTACATGTCAAAAGAGACTCTGAAACTTGCCCTTGAACATGGAGCAGCTAAAGTAAAAGGAAGACATAATGAAGTTAAGGAACTAAACAGAAGATTTCAAAAGGCAGTTTGAGAGAGAAAACCAAATATTTTAATGACATGTGCAAGGAGCTGGAGTCAGAAAACCAAAAGAGAAGAACATGTTCTGTTTTTCTCAAGCTTAAGGAATTGAAGAAAAATTCAATCCTTGAGGGGCAGTAGTAAAAGATTCTACAGGGAAAATATTAAACTCTGCAGAAAACATCAAAGAAGGTGGAAGGAATACACAGTCATTATGCAAAAAAGAACTGGTGGATGACTAACCATTTCAAGAGGTTGAATATGATGAGGAACCAATGATATTGAAGGACAAAGTAGAAGCTTCCTTGAAGGAATTGATAAAACACAAGGATCCAGGAATTGATGAACTACCAATAGAGATGTTTCAACAAAGAGATGCAGCCCTGGAGGTGCTTATGTGTTTATGCCAAGAGATTTGGAAAACAACCACCTGGCTAACTGACTGTAAGAGATCCATATTTGTGCCTATTCCCAAGAAAGGACATCCAACTAAATGTGGAAACTATTGAATGATATCATTAATATCACGTGCAAGCAAAATTTTACTAATGATTCAAAAGTGACTGCAGCAGTATATAGACAGGGAACTGCCAGAAAATCAAGCCAGATTCAGAAGAGGGTGGGGAACCAGGGACATTATTGCTGATGTCAGATGGATATTAGATGAAAGCACAAAGTACCAGAAAGGTATCTATCTATGTTTTATTGACTATGCAAAGGCATTTGACTGTGTGAATCATAACAAATTATGGATAACACTGCAAAGAGTGGGAATACCAGCACACCTAATTGTACTCATGAAGAATCTGTACATAGATCAGGAGGCAGTTGTTCGAAGAGAACAAGGAAACTGCTTGATTTAAAGTCAAGAGAGGTGTGTGTTAGGGTTGTATCCTTTCACCATATCTCTTCAATTTATATGGTGAGCACATAATCTGAGAAACTGGATTTTATGAAGAAGAATAGAGGATCAGGATTGGAGGAAGACTCATTATCAACCTGTGTTATGCAGATGATAAAACTCTACTTGCTGAAAGTTTGGAACATTTACTAATGATCAAGGAACATATCCTTCAGTATGGATTGTGACTCAACATCAATAAAACAAAAATCCTTGCAACTGGATCAATATACAGCTTCATGATAAGTGGCAAAAAGAGAGAGGTTGTCCAAGATTTTGCTTCACTTGGTTCTACGATCAATTCCCATGGAAACAGCAGTGAATAAATCAAAAGATGCATTGCTTTGGGAAAAGCTGTGGCAAAGATCTTTTTAAAGTATTGAGAAGAAAGATGTCACTTTGAAGACAAAGGTGTGCCTGACTCATGCCATGTTATTTTCAGTCACATGATATAGTTGTGAAAGCTAGACATTGAATAAGAGAGACGGGAGAAGAATTGACGCATTTGAATTATAGTGCTGGAGATGATTATTGAATATACCATGGACTGCCAAAAGAACCAACAGATCTGTCCTAGAAGAAGTGCAACCAGAGTGCTCCTTGGAAGCAAAAATAGCCAGACTGCGTCTTACATATTTCGGACATGTAGTCAGGAGAGAACAATCCCTGGAGAAGGACATCATGTTTGGGAGAGTGGCAGGTCAATGCAAAAGAGGAAAACCCTCCACCAGATGGATTGACACAGTGTCTGCAACAATGGGCTTAAACATAAATAAGATTGTTTGCCTGGCACAGAATGGGCAAGTGTTTCGATCTGCTGTACATAGGGTTGCTATGAGTCGGACTCGACTCGACGGCACGTAACAACAACAACAACAGCAGGAAGCTATTAAAATGTTCCTTTGATTTGTCTTTTTGCTTGTGCCTGTTTTAGAGCTCCTTGGAGTTGTAGAGACTAATGAAGCTCAGGCATTCCTGTATGCCTTGTCATAATACTATTATAAAACTGCTAGCAACTCTAGATAATCCTTCCTCTTTTTCCTCAGCATTGAGAGGGGCTAATGATATATAAGAAGGGAAAATACTTGAGTAGAGGGGACATAAATTAAAACTTGATGACATTTAGAGAGAAAAAGGAAGAAGTGGAATTGTGTCTTTTTTTGACACACACACTCTCTCTATATAGCACAGGCTGGCCTCACATTCAAGATCCTCTTGTTTCAGCCTCCCCAGTGCTGAGATTATAGGTGTACACTACCACACTTGGCGAGAAACTTTGTTATCTATTACATTGGTTTATAAATGGAAAAATACCTCCATTGGACTGGCCAAATTTAGTTTCATTGTTTTCAATGGCTGTTTCCTTTCTAGCTCTCAAAATATTTTGTAACTTGATTGGCTGAAAATAAGATCTATTTCACTCACAATAGGTATGTATTGATTACCCTCTGAATTTCATCCAGAAAAGTAGACTATTATTAAAGGCTTTTAAGATAGTAAATTTAGTGCTCCTGTATAATCCTATTATAGTCATTTAATAAATATGGAGAGAAGAGTGAAAAAGTGGAAATGACGTATTAAATTACTGTGTGTCTGGAGAAATCTTACACGGCATCAAGTATTCTCCCTGAAATGTCTAGATGCCTTCAGAGCTTCTGAAAACTATAGTTATCTACTCTATTTTTTAAAGATGACAGTATTATGTCTTCAATATGTACCATTCTTGCCAAAATTCTAAAGTGCTTCACACTTAAGTGGCATTTTCCTGAATCACAGTTATTTTAGTAACTATTTCTTAACAAGTTCAACAGAAATGTAAGAAATCTTAGTAGAGAAGTTATTTACTTGTGCTATAATTTGGCCTTTCACTGTGAAACCAATATTCCTAAAAGACTCTGAAGGGCTTAGACAGAGAAAATAGAAAGCACATCTCAGCTGGGTAAGGATGCTTGTGGTCTGTGTGCTTAGCGGTTATGTGTTGAGGTCAGGGTTGTCAGGTGTGACTCCCACTATGCAATCTGCCCTTGACCACACTGTCTCATTGACTATGCCTCTCATTATTTAGCTAATGTGTATATCAATAGCATTTTGATATGTTTAGATGAAAATAAGAATCTATGAAATGGCAGTGGGAAGCATTTTATTATCAAGGGCAATAAATCAGTTACAGTTTATAGGGGTGAGACTAACTGTAATTTCTCAGTTTTGGAATTAGCTGAAAACAGAATGACAGACCAAAATTATTTAAGTAAGGACAATAAGTTAATGTGAATGAAGTAGAAAAGAGAAGGAGCAACAATTGCAGTATGAAGATAGAAAACAGGCAAACAGAGAAAAAATTATATACGAGCATTTGAAGAGACTTTGAGGCAATGCCCTAGGGAGGAAATTAGATTGAAATAATCACCACAGCATTTCCAGCTCTTATTGATTTTTGGCTAAAGACTTGCAAATCTGTCTGTGTTTCATGAGCCCAGCCACAGGTGATACAGAGGATGGTGGAAGTTTACAAAACCTTTGATAGGGTTAAGAAATCTGGGAGAAATGTCAAGACACTAGAAGGACTTGTGAACAATTTGTCTGTTTCACCAGTCTGGACAGTTTTCCTGAGTTGTTTTTGCTTTGCAATTATTTCAGTGTATTGTTAGGAACACTACTGGTCTGGGAAGAAGACGGAGACAAGAAAATGGAGAGATACACATTAACTGAGTTATTCGTCTGAGGATAGGGGCCAGATAAGCAAAAGAATGCTTAGTTCTAGGCCCTCTTAACCATCTGCGTAGTCTTGAGCCAGTTACTTGTTTCCGTATTCATTATTGTGAATAAAACTTTGGCTTACTGGATTGCTTTGGAGATCAAATGCAGTAGTGTGTTCCTCCCTGCCCAATGGACAAAATAAGTGAGTAACCACTGACACTATAATTCTATTGTGCTCAAAGCTTTAAACTAGCCACCAGGTTCCAAATTACATGAATCTGAAAAATTCGCACACTTGTGTGTTAAACACTGTGCTAGTATCTGGTTGTAAAAATGATTGTATTACTTGTGCCCTTTGAAGAAATAGTGTAAAAACGAATACAGTTTCTATTATAGGAACATTACTAATGCAGATGTGAAAGAATAAAGTGATCAGAATGTTACAGGGTTACATGGGTTACATGGGAACACCTTAGAAAGCATGGGAAGATAAGGCCAAGGTTAGTTTAACAGTCCTAGTTGGGTTATAGCTCCAAGACTGCCTAGATTTTGTATCAATCCCATTACTTCCACAAATTGGTGATATATATATATATATATATATATATATATATATATATATATATACACATATATGCATTCCACTGCTTTGTAAAAGTCTTTGCTTTGAAATGCACTTATTTTTATTCTACACGTTTTAAACATTTCACTTTAGGCGATTTCTGAAATCTTTTCTGGTTGACCTGATTTTATATTAGACACCTTGGTGATCAAAAAGGTAATTGCATAGGAGACATAAATTCCAGTCCTTCTCTATCTGGGTGATGGGGCAAAGGAACCAAAACAGAGAACCATTTATTTTCAATAGGAGAACTCTGAGGTATTACTTTTTTGGAAGTGTTGCTTACTTCTATCTGCTTTTTCTCAAACTGTGCTTCCTGATTCTTTTCTTCTATTCATGATGCCCTTCTTATCCCAATCATAAGCCTCACTTTTCCCTTTTCCCTCACTTCTCATGTTGTCAGGTACTGACAAAATTTTCTTTAAATGTGGTTTGAATTCAATTCAGCTAGTCTCTAAAACTAATATTTCAGGAAGTTTTAAATGCCTTTTGGCACATGTCTGTTTCATTCTACCATGCATAGTATAGCCAGGTCAACAGCCTGAGAGCAGTTTTAAATAAACCAGTCTATTTCCTTGTTTTAAAACTTAACCTCTTCCATGAGTAAGTCAAAATTCCTCTAGACTTTAAGGTCATCTGTAGTCTAGGTTAGGCTCTAACTGCTTACTCTTCTGAACTCTGCTGATATCTGATTTACTCACCAGAAAGTGGGAGCATTTAATTTTCTTTTCCCAGTAGTATTGGGAGCATGGAGGGAAAGGACGAGAGAGAGATGAGGAACAGGGAGTACTGGGTGATGTTAATACTTGTCCCTCAGTAGAATTCTGCTCTAAGACTGTAATCTTGATTTTACTTTAGTATCTATTCTACAACTTTTTAACATAAAAAATAGTAAAAGTATCTTTTTAAACATTGGAAAAGAAAAGAAGATTAAAAAGTGAGGTTTAGGACAGATTTTTCATATATATATACATATATATATATATTTTATTTTTGCAAGTTTGAAGTATTAATTGTACCAATATGGCTCAGCGGAGTTGTCTCCAAGTCTGAGCCCCAAACAAAGGGGAGCTTGACCTTTTATAGAGATTCTTAGGAAGGCGGGCTCACAGGAGACAAAGCTAGTTTAGAGAAGCAGAAAAGCATTTAGCAACCCTGTTGCCAGGAAGAGAAGGGGAGGGTATAAATTCCTTCAGGCAGTTTATTTATTTATTTATTTGCTTTTTTTATTGGAAATTTTTAGTGTACAACTTAATGTGATTCATTCTGACATACTTTTCATTGTGACATTTCCATATACGCATTTTGTTGTACATTATTCATATAGGTTCCCCCTTACTCTCTTGTGCACTTCCTCCCCCCGTGCCCCCCCACCAAAGACTTCTCTTCCATTTACTTGTATTATTATGGTAATATTTTTCTGTATATCCTTGGGTTCCAGTTATGTTTAAGATAGAAACTTTTTCTGTAGTGAACTTTCTTTTTACCTTGTCAGAACTATTACATGCATTTTCTAGACCATGTATAATAATACCATTCTTAGCTTTTTTTCCTTTTATTATGATCCGACCTTTGTATAGGATTTTTCCTTCTTATAATTTTGATTCAGCTCCCACATATGAGTGAGGACATGTGGTGTTTCTCTTTCTGAGCTTGTGTTCGTTCACTTAAAACAATTTTCTCCAATTCCATCCATTTTGCTGCAAATGGCTTTATTTCATTTTTTTTTTATTGCTGAGTACTATTCCATTGTGTATATGTACCATAGATTTTTATCCATTCTTCTGCTGAAGGGCACTTTGGTTGATTCCATACCCTTGGTATTGTGAAAAGTACTGCATTGAACATGGAGATGCAGGTGTCTCTGTGGTATGATGACACATCTCCCTTTGGGCAAATTCCCAATATTGTTATAGCTGGGTCATATGGTAGATCAATTTTTAGTTTATATATGTTTTGAATGGAGATCAGGTCATGTGCTTACTACATGTTTGTAGAATGAATGAGTGAATGTCTAGGGCTAGAATTAAAATGCGTCAAGTTGTGAGATTTTCTGTTTTCCCCTAGATGTTTCAGTTCCCCTACTTTTCTCTCATTACCTTGCTTCTCTTTTAACCTGAGAACTCCTGATATGCTCTGTAGCTATGTGTGTGTGGTTTTAAAAATTAATCAGAGAAAGAAATTCTATTTGAAGCTTACTTGTTTTGTGATATATACAAGAAATATTTTGTATATGATAAAGATACCATGACATTTGACAATGATATGCTAACTGTACGTATAATTGTTATTGCTTAACATTTGGGTATAACTGTATTACAAATAGGCATTAAGCAATTTAACCCATTTGACTTTATCAGGTCAAATATTGTGCTAAGTAAATTTGCTCCAAGTATGTATACTCTAAAAAGACTAAGCTTCTCAAAAATCAATATATTTGATAGGGTGTGGCAGGAAGAGGTAGAACTAGGGAAATTGTGTGTGTGTGTGTGTGTGTGTGTGTGTGAGTGTGTGTGTGTGTGTGTGTGTGTGTGTGTTTGGTAGCTTTCTTAGTACATAGTAATGAAATCTTGTCCCGCATTTTATTGTTCATGGCAGATATTTGTGTTTAGAAAATTTGTTGTGTGTTTTTGGAATTCTATGCCAAATGTAATTGGTATAATCAAAGAGCTAGACAGGACATTTATAGCTTTACCTTAAATTTTTTTTTATCAAGCACTTACAATTAATGTTCCATTAGAAACAAATTAACTCTGCTTGAGAAATTATCTTCATTTGGACTTCCTTGCTTGAGGTTACAGTATTGATGAGCTCTAATTTTCCAACTGCTAAGAATTACTGGCTTTAGTTTAGAAATAGTTCAATATTTGGGTGATGATTTTGACTTAAAAGAATAGAAAAAATAAGAATATGTAAGAAATGATGGATCATGCCTAATTTCACTCATCTGACTGCTTTCTGTATTTTGTTGTTGTTGTTAGGTGCTGTCAAGTTGTGTCTGACTAATAGCAACCCTCATAAGGGTTTTCAATGGCTGATAGTTCCAGGACTGTTTTGAGAGCGGGCTGCCACATCCTTCTCCCGTTTTTCAGTGCTGGAGATTAAACCCAGGGTTCAGACAACACAGAGCAAGTACTTTTACCACTGAGCTAAACCCCAGCCCACAAAACACTCCCTGACATTGTGCCATTCCTGGCTCTATGTCAGCACTTCTCTGCTATTCATAGGGTTCCAATGGCTGATTTTATAGGGATTGCTTTGGGAGTAGATTGGTAAATCCTTCTCCCATTTTGCTGTGCTGGGAATTAAACCCAGGGCCTCAGAGAATGTGGAGCAGCACTCTACCAACGGAGCTAAATTCCCGCCCTGTTTTTTTTTTTTTGTATTTAACTGGTCAATCCCTGTATCAGTGTTAATAATAAAGCACATATTACTTGTAGTCTAGGGCATGTGATTGGCATCTGGGAAAAAGAGCAATAAAAGTTTGAAGGTTTTCACAGTTTCATCAACTGACTACTGATGGCTAAAATATGGTAGACTGGAGGTTTTACCCCTTCCCCTTGCTCCCCAGTACCATCAGTGCCCAATACATTATAGATATTTAACTTACTAGCACAGTAAGGAAAATGTTGACTCAAGAATCTTGAGGCACAAAGTCTCTTTGAAAGCCCTTCAAACTTTGTTAACCACGAGCTGAGTGTATTTCCTCTTGTATAAGTCAAGGCTGGTTTGTAGTCTGTCTTTCTTTCTCTCTGTCTGTCTTTTTTTCTTTCCTTCCTTCCTTCCTTCCTTCCTTCCTTCCTTCCTTCCTTCCTTCCTTCTTTTCTCTCTTTCTCTCCTCTTTCACTCCATCTCTTCTTCCTTCCTTCATTCCTCCCTTCCTCCCTTTCTTCCTTCCTCCCTTCCTTTTTTCTTTCTTTCTCTCTGTCTTTTTTTAGAAAAGGAGGTTTGGAAAAACCTGAGACTAAGACAGGGAGTTAGTTTACACTGATTCAAGTGACCCCTAAGTAAATGGTAACTTTTGAAGCATGAAAGAAATTAACTCTGTACATATACTGTATCCTGGTTACTTCTGAGTTCGGGTTTGGGAAAGACTGGAATTAGCAAGCAGCTGCCTAAGGGGGTGTGAGGAATCTCCTTAAATATATACATTCAATGTTTGTAAGACTTATGATTATTTCTTATTTTGGTATTCTTTGATTTAAGCATTAGAATTTTCCTTTTACTGGCTTGGCTTAAGAATAACCAACCAACATACAACAATCACACAAAACATGAGCTGATCTTCTTTCAAGGCAGAATTCAACAATTCTCCCAGTTTTCAGTTTCAAATCCAAGATTTTTAATAGAAGGGAGTTAAGTACTAAAGAAGGACATATTGAAAGTGATTGAGGGGTTCTTCATTTAGATCAGTGTCCTCAATCCTAGCTTTGCTGGAATTAAGTTGTAAAATCTTAGACAATGAACGTGATTTCTAGATTCCTTATCTAAAGAATAGAATAAATAACTGTACTGAGTCACATGCTTACTGTGCAGCTAAAATAAGTTGATCTATACTCAACACCCACAATGGTGCCCAATACATGTTTGTTATATGTTTGCTATTGTTGTTAGGACTAAATTATAAAGAATCATCATTTACTACTACACTGAAGCCAACTCTAGTAAAAACAAAGTCAAGGATGGAGTTCTCGAATTCCTTGAAAGATGATTTAGATGCATGTTGGAAAATATTACCAAATGTATAAAGGGATTTAGATCATGGTTGAATGCTAGCTAGATCATTATTTCTTCCCAGAGAAAAGCAATAACAAAAGTCTTAAACAACTGCATAAGGTCATTTGAAAAAAATACAAGGAAGAATATAACAGTAAGACCTCTGATTAGTTATAACTGAGGTTAAAAAACTCTTTTTCTATGAACAAGAGCCTGCAGCCATAGCACTGTGGCATCCGATCTGATCAGATCTCGGAAGCTAAGTGGGTTGGGCCTGGTTAGTACTTAGATGGGAGACCGCCTAGGAACACCAGGTGCTGTAGGCTTGGGGGAAGGACCTGGGAACCCACTCCCAAAAATCAATCTGCCATTGCAAACCCTATGAATAGCAGAGAAGCCCTGATAATAGTGTTTCTCTTGTTGTACATAGGGTTGCTATAAGTCGGACACTGACTCCATGTCACCTAACAACCACATGAAGAGGATTCTTGCCTCTCTGGGAAGCTTTAAGCAGGCCATTCTTAGACAATATTGGCAGAGGTTGTTTTGGATTTTGATACCTTTCATTCTCTTGTATCTATGTATTCATCCTGCAACCTATCCAGCAGTGATAGTTCAGGCCCCTCTGACTTCCTCACCAATACAAAATTTCACTCACTTTTCCTTGTCCTATAAACCCTTTTGCAGATTTAATAGTTCTAAATTACTTTAATCATCTTTTTGATAGTAGCAAATGGACTTTTGGTCCCAGTAACTGCAACTGTAGTCTTTTTGGACAATCTCTTCCTATCTTAATATAAACAAAATTATATGTAGTTGTAATAAAAATGTATGACTCATTTTGAATTTTATTTTTTCCACTCAACATTTTATATATCCTTTTTACATTTACCTTGGCTATAGAATCACATATCAAATTGCTACATGAGTTTAACAATTTTCCTACCATTAACTGAGTTGTTTTTCTATTTTTCTTTTAAATGTTTTTATAGATATCTTTGTTCATTTAGAAATTGTACCATTACCAAGAATAAATTCTAAAATTTGTATGACTAAGTCAAAGGCTTAAACCTTTCTATGGATCAGGATATACATGAGCATAAAAGAGCATACACATTCCCAGATATCCTTCTAAAAATAATAAACTTCTATTTCTGTTAGCATTAAAAGTGTGCCATGAATTTGGCTCATAAAATTCCCATTATCCCAATTCCTGAAGCTTTAAGAAATAAATAATTTGAGCAATGTAACTCCAATTGATGTATGAATTGGTCAATTCATTTTAGAAATAAATTCTAAGCTGTATGCATGCACACATATTGTTATGATTTGAATCTTAAATGTCCTCCAAAGTCCATGTGCTGAAGGCTTGGTGGTCAGCCTGTTGTACTTTTGGAAGGCGGTGTAAACTTGAAGAGGTGGGCCTGGTGGAAGGAAATTAGGTCTGTAGGGGAATAACATTGCTGGGCATATTGGTACCCAGCCCTGGCCACCATGCAGTAAGCAAGACTTCTCTGCCATGTGCTCCACTATGAGCCCAAGAGACAGGGACTAGCAACTATAGACTAAAACTATTGATGCCATGAGCCAAAAGAAACTTTTCATCCTTTTAAATGGATTATCTCAGGCATTTTGTCACAGAAAGCTAACATATATATGTATAAACATCTGAGTATTTGGGGGACTAGTGGATCTTCCCTGGCATTTAAATCACACTATGTAAGAAATTTCCCCACATGTCTGTGAGTTTGCCGCACTGTAGGGGCTAGTGTGTTGCAATGAGGCTGAGAGCTCTGCCACTGGTACCTCAGATATGAGTAAGGTTACCCATGGTGGACAGGTTTTCAGCTGACCTTTCAGACTAAGACAGACTAGGGAGTAGGACGTGGTGAACCACTCCCGAAAACAACTAGCCATTGAAAACCCTATGAATAGCAAAGAAACACTGTCAGATATAGTGTCAGAAAATGAGGCCCCCAGGTTGGATGGCACTCAAAAGACTACTGGGGAAGAGTTTCCCCCTCAAAGTAGAGTCTACCGTGATGACAGAAATGGAGTAAAGCCCTAGGGAACTCCATTTGCTGATGTGGCATGACTCAAAATGAGGAGAAACAACTGTAAACATCCATTATTGGAACATGGAATGTATGTAGTATGAATCTAGGAAAATTAGAAATCGTTAAAAGAGAAATGGAGTGCATAAACATTGACATTCTAGGCATCAGTGAGTTAAAATGGACCGGCATAGGCCATTTTGAGTCAGACAATCATATGGTCTACTATTCTGGGAATGATAAACTAAAGAGCAATGGGGTTGCATTCATCATCTAAAAAGACATTTCAAGATCTGTCATGAGATACAATGTTGGCAGTGATAGAATAATATCTATATGCCTACAAGGAAGGCCAGTTAATATGACTATTATTCAAATTTATGCACCTACCACTAAGGCCACAAATGAAGAAAGGGAAGACTTCTATCAGCTTCTGCAATCTGAAATAGATCAAACTTGCAATCAAGACATACTGATAATCACTGGTGACTGGAATGCAAAGGTTGGAAACAAACA
The DNA here is from genome assembly GCA_007922755.1 of Pedetes capensis. NCBI lineage: Eukaryota > Metazoa > Chordata > Mammalia > Rodentia > Pedetidae > Pedetes > Pedetes capensis. The sequence goes on along the minus strand of VMDO01009896.1, from coordinate 1,774 downwards.
AGAAGGCTCAGTAGTTGGAAAATATGGTCTTGGTGACAGAAACAAAGCTGGAGATCGCATGATAGAATTTTGTCAGACTAATGACCTATTCATTACAAATACATTTTTTCAACATCATAAACAGAGACTATACACATGGACTTCACCAGACAGAACATACAGGAATCAAATTGACTACATATGTGGAAAGAGATGATGGAAAAGCTGTATACAAAATGTCAAAACAAGACCAGGTGCTGACTGTGGATCAGACCATCAACTTCTCATATGCAAGTTCAAACTGAAGCTGAAGAAAATTAGAAAAAGTATACGAGAGCCACAGTATGACCTTGAGAATATCCCACCTGAGTTCAGAGACCACCTCAAAAATAGGTTTAATGCATTAGACACAAATGACAGGAGACCAGAAGAGTTGTGGCATGACATAAAAGATATCATTCAAGAAGGAAGCAAAAAGTTCTTAAAAAGACAAGAAAAAAAGAAAAGACCAAATTAAATGTCAAAAGAGACACTGGATCTTGCTCTCAAACGTGGAGCAGCTAAAGCAAAAGGAAGACATGATGAAGTTAAGGAACTAAACAGAAGATTTCAGAAGGCAGCTCGAGAAGACAAAAATAAATATTATAATGACACATGCAAAGAGCTGGAAGCAGAAAACCAAAAGGGCAGAACACACTCTGTGTTTCTCAAGCTTAAGGAAGTGAAGAAAAAATTCAAGCCTCGAGTGGCAGTAGTGAAAGATTCTACAGGGAAAGTATTAAACGATGCAGGAAACATCAAAAGAAGATGGGAAGAATACACAGAGTCATTATACAAGAAAGAGTTGGTAGATGACCAACCATTCCAAGAGGTTGCATATGAAGAGGAACCAATGGTGTTGAAGGATGAAGTGGAAGCTGCCTTGAAAGAACTGGTGAAACACAAAGCTCCAGGAATTGATGGGATACCAATAGAGATGTTTCAACAAACAGATGCAGCACTGGAGGTGTTAACATGTTTATGCCAACAGGTTTGGAAAACAGCCACCTGGCCAACTGACTGGAAGAGATCCATATTTGTGCCTATTCCCAAAAAAGGGGATCCAACTGAATGTGCAAACTATCGGACAATATCATTAATACCGCCCACAAGCAAAATTCTACTAAAGATAATTCAGAAGTGACTGCAACGGTATATAGACTTGAATTACCAGAAAATCAAGCGGGATTCAGAAGAGGGCGGGGAAGCAGGACATCATTGCTGATGTCAGGTGGATATTAGCTGAAAGCAGAGAATATCAGAATGATGTCTATCTATGTTTTATTGAGTATGCAATGGCATTTGATTGTGTGGATCATAATAAGTTATGGATAACACTTCTGAAAATGGGAATACCAGAACACCTAATTGTGCTCATGAGAAATCTGTACATGAACCAGGAGGCAGTTGTTCGAATAGAACAAGGAAACACTGTGTGGTTTAAAGTTGAGAAAGGTGTGCATCAGGGCTGTATACTTTCACCCTATCTCTTCAATTTATATGCTGAGCAAATAATCTGAGAAGCTGGACTTTATGAACACGGCAAGGAAGAACACAGCATCAAGATTGGAGGAAGACTCATTAACAACCTGCGTTATGCAGATGACACAACTCTGCTTGCTGAAAGTGAAGAGGATTTAAAACATTTACTGATGAAGATCAAAGATCATAGCCTTCAATATGGGTTACGACTAAACATCAACAAAACAAAAATCCTTACAACTGGGTCAGCACGCAACTTCACAATAAATGGAGA